>JAGDQP010018378.1:3560-36677 GCA_022664845.1 Lepisma saccharinum | reverse complement strand
TTAAAGAGGTGTAGCTAAATCGTACTCTGCTTCGGTAGGCCTACTAATCGAAATCTACGTATCACCAGAATACCGTAATCTGTCTACACTAATATATATATATATATATATATATTCAAACTAACTGAAACCAAGGGTACTTTAGTTAATGAAGTAGCTCTGGTAATCAAACATATTTGGCAATATTAAGTTTATAGTAGACAAAGTTGAATTATTAATAGTTCAATAATTTAAAACTACAGCTACATTATTGTTTGCAAAGGTATTACTGTATTTTCAAATATGAAATATATAAGGAAGACAAAATTTATGTGGTTATGTTTTCCGGACGGAAAGTTTTATCGGTCGAGAAACTTATGGAGAAAATGAATCTTTAAGTTGGAGAAGCGTTGAATAAGGATATTAACAAATTACAGTATTTAAGAATTCTGTAATCCCTTCTAAATTGTTAATCTCAAACAATAAAATAATAATAGTACAGGAATTTCACACAGTACGCAAAATTAAAATTTAAATCTGCTGAAAGCGATTGTCTGTTTATGCTAGACTGTGCTTCGGTAGTTCCAAAAATCACCGTATTTTATCAAGAATTCCAGTGCACTTTTTTTTTCATATTCTGATCAGGATAAGAATAAAAAAATAAATGCACGGGAATTCTTGACGAAATACGATGATTCTTTTTTGAACTACCGAAGCCCAGTTCCAGCATACGGCACTGACTGAATCATACTTTGAGGCTTATTTACGAAATGTGAGTGTAAGCTGCAGACTAGTACTATTATTAATCTCGACTATACCAGTAACACCGTGAAGGCCTATCTAATGTAGTTTGACCACAATTTAAACTTATTTTAAATTACTTATATCAAGGTAAGGTAAATGCACCAGTAATCACTAATCACCCGAACTCCCACCAAAATTCAGAGTTTTAGGCACAATTAGTATAACTTTAGGCGTAATTATACATATTTAATAATAGCCATTCAAAATTGCCTATCGGGCCATGTCCACTCTTGTTGGAAAGAGGATTTATCGATTTAAATGGATGATAATCATTCAGTTGACAAACGGGTTTAGAACACGTTGCACCTACTGGAGGTTCAATCTCACCATCTGCCTTGGTAACTCATGAATCTGATATGAGCTCAGAAAGTTCGTTCCCGTAAAATTTGTTGAAATGGACTTGGTCCGATAGGCAGTTGAGCGGCTCATATACATTTCGTGCTCATACAAACCTTGGACTCTTCCCCTGATACCAGTGGACCCCTCCCAAAACCAACTTCTGGATACGTACCTGCCACTAATTGACAATTTTCACCGTTATAATTTTAAACTCAAATACGGTTTAAATTTATAGATCAAATGAGAATGTTACTCGTTCTCCATGCCTTTTTATAGTGATTTCTACCCATTACTTTCATTAATATACACTATTTGAGAGTAAATTAAGTTTCTTGTCTAACATTGTTTTTGTACCAGTGATGGACACTGAAAAATCTGGATGTTCCAGTAATGGAATACTGTTCAAATTCTGCTGATGTTTCGAATATGCTTACTGAACAATGTTAAATGTTCTTCCATTATCTTATTGTTTCATGGAATTCCACTGAGTGATCATTCTGAAGGTCGTGGGTTCGAAATCAGTGGTGTACCATTCTTAGTGAGGATTTAATAGGCGTTTTTCTGTCATATCTAGTGTTGTAAATAGAAAAGAAAACGTTTATTTTTTCTAAAAGAAAAGCACATAAGCCTTATTTTTTCCCCTAATTTTTTTTTTCGAAGCAGCTATTTGCAATAATGCTAACTTCTCTTCAAGCAAGAATTACTTTTTATATAGGTAATTAAAAATAATACAAGATAAATTAGACCCTAGATACTGTAATTACAATTATTTTTGGTATATGTAAGATATTCCGGGTTGCCCAGTTCTCAGTGTTGCAAACTTTTAAAAATAATTTTAAAAAGTTCATACCGTATCTGCCCCAAACTTAGCTTAAACATCATTCAACACAATAGACGAAAGTTTTGGGTGTCCCTGACCTCAAGCACCTCAGTTGTCAGTGTTTCCAGTCTATTTTAAAATTTAACATATAGAAATGCATGGCTTTATTGATACAAATCTACACATGTTCATTGATTTACACCAAATTTGACTTACATGTTCATTAGGCACTCCAGGTCCCGTAGTTTATCAGTCTTGCCAAACGATTAAAAAACATTCTAGATTTCATATTTGTTACCGTTGGACGTAAAAATTTTGCATATGTATTAGGTAGTGGGACAGTTCATGTGGGTACTTCCGGCGCCACAGTTGTCAGTGTTGTCAACCAATTTCGGATAATAACAATTTTAATTGCTTCCATATCGTTGAACGTATCAGCACAAAACTTGATATTTACGTACTTTGACGCGTCATAAAGGTACTTCCGGTCCCATAATTGACGTATTTATTGCCAATCAATTTTAAAACTTAAACATTTACTTCCATTCAGTTCGACGTATCCGCACCAAACTTAGTATATATATTCAACATAAACATACTGTGTTGTTTCCTGTACCCAAGCACCCAATTATCAGCGTTGTCGCCCTATTTTAAATTTCAATTTTTCAAATGGATCACATAATGTTACGTGCCCATAGCTATTACTATACTTTCAAAAAGAGCGGGGGAAGGTGCGGACGTGGCTACGTTATAATTTGAAATAATACTGTACTTCTCAGAGCTCTATTGCAACAGATCCATTGGAAGAAACATATATGTAGTTGCTTGTTTACAAGAGTATTCATTATGGATTTATACACATCTTTATAAATATGCGTATAACAAAAAGTATTTTTGTTACACTGCCTATATCTGTGTAGCTTTTCACAGTGTGAGGTGAGACTTGGAGCCGATAGCATGAGGGAGCAATGCCTCTGAGTTTTTATAGTGAAACACAAACTAGTAAACGCAAACACAAACTCGCTCCCTTTGAATGGAAGCAGGTTTCCCGGGATTTTGAGCTGCAGATAGTTGATTTTTGTGGATAGTAATTATAATTAAAAATAGATATCTTCCTTAAATAATAGCGTAATTAGAAACTAACTTATTGTATACGAGATTAGAGCATATTTCGGTAAGTATTTATAGTTTTCAAGTTAGCAGTAAAGATGTCTTCGAAATTACACTCTTCCTGTTCTCTTAGGAACTTAAATTCTTCCTACAATTGAAAATATTTCTTCAGTTCCTGGAGGTTTAGTAGTAGTTTACTACAAACTGTACCAAATAACTTTAGTCATGTGTCCATACTTAATTCCTTTGTCAGGGTGGAAATATACGAAACATAGTTTTTTAGATAATATTATTCTAGCTTGATTTATGACAGTCGTGATCTTCATTCTAACAAATCCGAAATGCAGTAGTTTTAAATATTATGCACTTATGACGTGTTCTCATCTCAGAAATAATTTAAAAACAGTGGGTTTTTAAAGTTTCCTTTTTCTTTATTTTTTTCAATTTTCGATCTGGGCCCACCTTGGCAAACCGTGGTACTGATGCTAGCAAACAGCCGTACGAAATGACTTATCCAAATTTTTGCCCCACCTCACAATATACGAAAAATTCCTGGATATAACTGTTGGATAAATTTTCACGGAACTCCTATCAAGTGTATCGGGGTAGGATGTAGAGGTTAGGGGGACACTTCGTCCGAATCCATTTGGTCCAAAGGACAATTCGTCCAGAAACATTTAGTCCAAAGACATTTTGTCCACTGACATTTGCTCCAAAGAACAATTCGTCCAAAAGACATTTGGTCCAAAGGACATTTCGTCCAAAGAACATTTGGTCCAAAGGATAGTTCGTCCAAAAGGCATTTGGTCCGAAGGAAATTTCGTCCAAAAGGCACTTGGTCCAAAGCACATTTCGTCCAAAAGACATTCGGATGAAGACATTTCGTCCAGAGATATTTTCAACATAAATATATTACGGAAATTTTGCTCTGATTATTCTCTTCATTTATGTTATAGTTAAGAACACAAGGTGGCAGAACATGTGTTTTTATTTTAAGAGGAGAGTATTAATACTCTTAATATATTGCTTTAACTTTGTTTCAGTTTATTAGAACATTTAACTTGGTTTCCCGGTTTACATTAAAGTAAAGCCTTTGCACGTTAGTACTTAAACAAAAGTCTAGAATATCAGCAGTCGGCATTAGCTATCTTCGAATTTAGTTTAAAATGTAGAAGTTGTTTCGCGTACTTGTATTGGAAGATACCTCAGATTTGATTCAATGAAAATCGTGGTGCTTCTTCATTCGCAATGGCTGAAACTTCGTTTATCATATCCTCAAGAAATAAGAAGCTACTGAGTCGTAATGGTTATGTAGATCATTGTCACTCCTGTTACGGCAACAAGCACTACTGGCGCTGTGAGAAAAGAACTATTTATTATGCTTGGTGCATCACTACGTGCAATGATGACAGAGTGGAATTGCTCAAAGATGGTACAAATGATAACTTTCACGGAACAACATTTACAGAGCCGAAAATCCGTCAGCTAAGATCAACCTTGAAATGTAATGCTGAGGAGCAACCTAATGCTCTCCCACGAACAATTGTGAGGGAAACATTAGTTGGTGTTCAAGAAGAGGAAATATTGGTGCAATTACCGGACAGAAATACACTGACAAAGTCTGTACAGCGAAATCAGCAGCATAACCGACTTCGTCTGCCCAAAAATCTTCAACAGTGTGAGATAATACAACCGCACACAGTTAGTGAAGCCGGTGATATATGTATATATATATATATCACCGGCTGCACCTATCACCGGCATGATTTGCTTCTCCGCGCTGAAAGTGACAGAATACTTTGTGATGGCACCTTTAAAACTGTACCAACTGTTTTCTCAACTTTTCACTATATTTGAATATTTATGGGACATTGCTTTCCATTTGTGTATTGTCTCACTGTTAGGAAGACTGAAGATACATATTCGCGTGTTTATGAAATACTTAAGAATTATGGTAATGAACATGGGATCCCCCTTCAATCAAGAAAAATATTAATGGATTTTGAGGTTGTGGACATCAACGCAGCACGAGACTCATTTCCAGATGCAACGTAAAATGACGTTTATTCCATTTCAAACAAGCTGTTTGGCGTCAGTGTTGTAATCACGGACTAGTACCAGAATATAATGACCCTCAGAATCCAAGAGTAAGAAACGAAGTGCGAATGCTACTTACTTTGTTCTTTATTCCATTGGATGACTTGTTAGATGTTTTTGTTAACGTTACTGAAGATATGAGTGATACAGTTCAAGATGATGTTTCTTACATGGAATCGAATTACATTAGAGGAAGACCTACTAGAGGACGAAGAGGACCTGTCCCTCCACGTTTCCCACCGGAGTTGTAGAATGTTTATGAAAGCACTCTTGCAGGTGAAGAGAGAACTACAAATGCTGTTGAAACCTTCCATTCGAAATTTCAAAAGATGGTGGGCGTCATGCATCAATATGGAGGTTCCTTGAGAATATCAAGAAAGAACAGTGAGATGTAGAAATGATAACTCAGTTACGCGGCGGTTACCAACATATTCGTAATCTCGTGTCCAAGAATTATGTGACAAACCGTAGAAGAATACAAATAATTGTGGAGAACTACATAAATTACAGAGACTATGTGCGCATGTATGTGCGTGCCATCAGCTACCACTTAAAATTGCCTAGATTTCAAAATCAAGAACAAAATTGGCTGAACATTTGGGATGTGAAGTAATGCGGCAGTAATTGTTAAGTGACATAAAAAATCAAAGGAATATGTGTCAAGTTTCATTGAAGAAATAGTCAATCAGCAGAAAAAAGGAAAAGCTGTATGAAACCTATTATTTTTTTCCAATAATAAGGCCCTTAAACTGTTACATTCTTTACAGCAACATTGTTGTATGTAAAGGTAATAGGAACGTTTCGTGTATTCATATAATATGTTTTAATGACTTTAGGTTAATCACAAGTCTCGTTTCTATTTGTTAATCATTAATAGTTTTTAACGCTGGCAAACTTTTCCACCTTGATAGTTGTATAAAATGAGAATCCTGTTCATTTTCTTTAAAATGATTATTACTATGCTACTATTCTTTAAAATGCTTATTTCCTTATTACTAATGCAAATATATATTTCGTCCTTCCACATTAATTTTCTTTCACCCTGGTAAAATGTTTTAAAAGCATTAATTCCAAAGGATCACGTCTCAAAGCTAGTGATGAGCAAAAGCAAGACCAAGACCGTAGCGGTCTTGGTCTTGGTCTTGCTTTTAAAAAAATTATACGTTTCACACGTAAATTTTACACCAGATATAGGGAACAGTAAAAGCTATGCCTATCATTGCCTGCCTTAATGCGTCAATAGTAACGGAAATATGTTTTAACGTATTGTTTATTTTCATGTAAGTGTACAGAATAGAACTACCGAAGTTCAATTTCGCTTTAATTTGAACAACATCACTAACATTTTATTATTTCACTTTTAGTTTACTTGCTGTTTTAGGCACACAACTATGTTTCGTAAGCTTTGACAGACTGCAATCATGGGTTATCGAAAATGATGTCCAAAATAATTTAAACATTGAAGTTCTTACCTTGTAACAATCCATAGAATTGTGCTCTCTGTCATCTTCTAGTCACTGTTCCAATTATTTACCATTCTCCGTGCTCCAGGTAAGTTCCAAAGGAAGACCAAACATACACGGATATTGTGTTTTACTAAAACTTACAAGGGAACTATTTTTGCTGTTGAGCGACTTTTGACTTCGGACATGTTTTGAATCATAAAGATATCGAAAATGACACGCACAGACTCGCAGTCTGTCATATATTTGTGTCCCGAATAAGTTGAGTTGTGTAATTTGAGCGACTTTTAAGCAGTAAAATCAACCTTGAAGGTGAAACTTTATATTAACTAAATGAGTTATCAGATGCATTTCCGTAGGTACTTTTACTTGTAGAGCATAAATTTCACCATGAAAATATTCGCAAATTGAATGTCGTTTATACAAACTCCAGTTTATGATCGAAACTGAACAAAATTCCATAGAAAGTAATGCCGTAAAGGAACAACAATACAGCTGTGGGAAAGGGGAAGGTGGGCAGGTGATTATAAATACATAAAAAATAATTGTTTCTAATACCTTTTGGGGGTCTACGGCGCTTGCAATCGCTAAACACGGTTATTTAATACGAACATTTTAAATAATACAATTTGAATTTTTACTTTCGTACGTACATTTTTTCATCGCATCTCCTCTTTGGTGTGTAATTCGTGAACAAAATTGCAACAGTCTCGCTTCTTCTGCGCTCTCTTCGTTTACGTACATTTTCAATACCCCCTTACCATACAAATATTATCATAACTATATTAGAAACTAAAATTATAATTAATAATTAGAACAGTAAACATTTTTCAAAATACTTACGAAAATAAATTCTCGTGTGTCACATCTTATATTTGTTTCAAACATTTTATTTAACATACACGCTTACTATTAATTTTTTTAGGGTTAAATATTTTAAATAACTGTGGTAAGCACGAGAAAACGCAACTGATTTGAAAATTTTTATAAATTTTTGAAATTGAACTTTAAAATGAAAGAGTTAAACAATAATACTAATTATAGTGAATTAACAAGTTCTAAAAATGAAAATAAGCATAATGAATAGTTTTTTCAATGTAAACAGACTTCACTTTCTTTTATTTTTCATTAAAAAGTGATTCAATCAATTTGTTCCCCATCATTTCACGTTTTCGTCTTTTATTTAAAGATAAATGTAAACAAACAAATATTAAGTGCGTTATTATTATTTAGGTTTTTAAAGTTCAACAAACGAATTCTAATTTTGCTTAGAATTACAACATATTTATTACAAACGTTATAATTGTAAAATTCATTTTTTTAAAGAACTAACTAACTAACTTTAAGAACGTAACGGAGCCCGCAGGCCTTACCGAGCATCGGAACGATTTTGCTACGCATCTGCATGAGGTGCACTCTCTTTTTTGCTAAGCTCCCTCCAGCGCTTCGCTTCTTTCTTAAAAACCGTGTAGTCGATCAGTGGTTTAGCGATTGCAAGCGCCCTAGGCCCCCAAAAGATATTAGAAACCATTATCTTTTATGTATTTATAATCCTCTGCCCCTTCCCCTTTCCCACAGTTGTATTGTTGTTCCTTCACGTCATTACTTTCTATGGAATTTCGTTCATTTTCGATCATAAACTGGAGTTTGTATAAAAAACATTCAATTTGCGAACATTTTCATGGTGAAATTTGTGTTCTACACGTAAAAGTACCTACGGAAATGCATCTGATAACTCATTTACTTAATATAAAGTTTCACCTTGAAGGTTGATTTTACATCTTAAAAGTCGTTCAAATTACACAACTCGACTTATTCGGGACACAAATACTGCATATGACAGTGCGAGTCTGTGCGTGTTATTTTCTCTTATCTATATGCTTCAAATAAGGTCTAACTCGAAAAACATGTCCGAACTCAAAATTCGCTGAACAGCAAAAAAGGTTCCCTTGTTAGTGTTGTTGTTGTTCGTCTAAGAAGCACTAATGTCCACAAACCCAGACAATTGACGATAGTGAGACTAGTCATGGCTTAAGCGAGCTCTGGCAGAAGAATGATAGAAAGTATAATTACTTACGAATTTGAATTTATTTAAGCCTAACAGGCATCTATGGCCTAAGGCTTGGGACAATAATGGGAAAGTTACATGCCAGGGCTTTGAGTTAAGGTACCATCCCAGCATTCGCCTGGTGAGACAGAGGAAAATTCGAGAATACCTCAACCAGGATGGCTCGGTAAAATTACTTACGAGTTTGTCCCAACTAAAAATTACCTTGGTAAAATTACTTACGACCAATACTTTTCTGTTGAACAAATGTAACAAAGTAAACCTGCTCAATTTGAAGTACTTCTGTGCGCAATACAAGCTGCGTTACCTCTAGCTGTCTGTGCTCAATACAAGCTGCGTTACATCTAGCTGACTTTAAAGTAACTTTTGCGTTGCATCCAAAACCATAGCCCATATCTAGTAATATTCCTCCCGACTTTATCTACAAGTGACCAACAATTATCAAATGTACTGCAAAAACTGTTGTTTTATTCATTCTCAATTCTCCCTAGCATAACACATAAAACAGAAGTCAGTTTTCAGTAACACATATCAACAGACATTTTATAAAATCGAATAGTAGCTTAGAAAACAAAGACTTGGTTACTCAAATGAGTACAGACTCTGAACTGAGCATAATCCACCTTAATCTGAATCAATAGATCATACCACGACAAACCTATCATCATAAAAGCCAAGCCAACAGACTTCCTTTTGCCGTTTATCCAAACTATCCTTAAGGGGAATGTAAACCCAAGATCTTCAACAAGAGATGGCAGCACTATCTCCGTATGTGTCTTATGTATTTTTATCGTTGCACGAAATTTCAATGTTGCTCCTTTGTTCATTGTTGAAATCGTTTGTGTCATTATGCCTATAAGAATGAAGCTCTTTTAACAACGAACACGAAAGAAAATGAAAAATCGGCACAGGTAGAACTCTTGAATTACTTATGAACTTTCTTCCCTGAAAGTTTGAACTCTCCAGGATTGAATTTGTAGGAGCAACATTGAAATTTCGTGCAACGATAAAAATACATTATACATATACAGAGATAGTGCTGCCATCTCTTGTCGGAGATCTTGGCTTTACTTGGACCTTAACAGAAACTTTTTCCTTCTATTGTAAGTTAAGTGTACAGTAGTGTACATTGTACGTTTAGGTTAGTATGCTACAGTAACACCGGCATGATTGTCAGATGCAGTCACACAGTTTGCACAACTGGGAAAACCTAGAGTCCAGCGGTATTTTTACAGAAGCCAAAGAAATTCATGTGAAGGATATAATGATTTCCCCTTCCTTTCCACGTTTTAAAAATATACAAATAGTGCGTGTGCAAGACTCTTGCAGGTGGTCTTGGTCTTGCAGGTATGGTCTTGGTCTTGGTCTTGCATCGGTATCCCTGGTCTTGGTCTCATGCAAGACCAAGACTCTTGCGCTCATCACTACCTACCAAGCGGAGGTAGTGCTCGAATGGAGAGGAAGTTTTGTCTCCAAAGAATTGTTCTTTATTACTTCGGGAAGGGACCAGCGATGTTACGACTGTACTTTTTTAGGTTTGGCAATAAGATCATAGAAAGATTTGGTTACATTTATTATGTCTACAGACTTGTGCTTTCTAGCAGGAAATTTCATAAGATGCCAGTTAACAAAAATGATTCCAAACGAGTCCCAGGAAAGGTGTATCTTGTGTTAGTGGTTTGAGGTCCTGATGAGGCTGACCGTATTCCTTGAGTAATCTCGTGCCATTGGCAGTTCATCCTGAATAAATGTTAATGAGTTTACCCTTAAATATGTGGAAAATACGTGTATGTGGTTCGCACCCTGGAAAGGTAAGTTAAATACAAAAACATTGAAAGTATAATCAGCTTGAGATTAAAAGTTAAGTAAATAAGATCACAAAGCCTCCACCAGATCGGTGCTTACACCATGTGATGTAGTCCAAGCTAGTCGTTAAGTTGATCAGTGGGGTTCGAGACTTTAAACGTCAATGTGAAAACAGAGCTAAATGCTGTCATCTCAAATAATAAAACAGTCGTTTACGGGGATGAGAAAAGATGCCTGGCCAGGAGATAGGCTTTAAGGAAATTCTCTCTAAAATTTAAGTTTCCCGAAGAATACAATAATTAAAACATTAATTTGACGAACGTTTGTAAAACAAAACGGCTATATAAAGCTTGAGCGATATTTATATTTTCGATGTGGTTGTCGAAACCTTAAGTTCGGAAACAGGCTGGTTGTGAGTACTGATCTAAAATTCTAGACGAAATATCTTTTGGATGAATTGTCCTTTATTCCAAATGCCTTGTGGATGAAATTTCCTTTGGACCAAATGTAATTTGAACGAAATGTATTTTGGACCAAAAGTTCATGGACTAAATAATGTCTGTGGACGAAATGTTTCTGGACAAGATGTCCTTAGGACTAAATGTTTTTTTTAACGAAAATGGTGGTCACCGATGTAGGTCCTGAGGAAATTAGTGCCACTGAAGTCCGACCCGTTCCACAGGGAGTTTTTTTTAGATAAATCCCCCTTTTTACAAGTAAATTGCAGTAGAGGTTCTCCCTTCCCCTCCGTTGTATATTAATTTAGCTCTACAATGTAAAAGGGAGAACAGCGCGTAATGCCGGTCACTGTATTTGGTTGAAGTGACGTGCTTTGTGATATGCCTGCTGCGTAGTACTCTTGTTTTCATTCAAGTTGATTCAGAAAATTGTCAGTTCCATAATTTTCACTAACATTCGTAGCTTGTAGTTTGAAGGTGCTGTTGTTCGTATAAAGAATAACTAGATAAATTAATTTTATCGTTTTCGTCAAGATATTGCGTGTATTTGTCAGTACTTGATTTTCTTTTTCTTTCTTACAGGTAAGGTATAAGGGACTGAAGATAGGAAACGCTCTAAGGTTTGTAACAAAATAATAATATTAGAGATTGCAACCATAACTGAAAATACGTTACTTGGACTTGGGTTCTGTTTACATACACACAATGTGAAGAACCTATTTGAATGATGTCCAGAAAATGTCTGGTAATTGAAATATGGGATCCTTCTTGCGGTGCGGATGCTGAGGTGACAGTGAAATGACCACAGCATTTACCGGTACGTATTGTGTGATCTCAGTTTCCGCACAAAGAGCCCTTTTGTGCTGCTCTCAAGTCGCTTGTGAAACGTGTTTGGATAAAAGGCCTCTATGGGAGAACTTCCACAGATAAGAAATATGGGAGGCAGACCTTGTTCGTCAACAAATCATTGGCAATTACGAAACATTAGTAATTCCAGGATTGTATCCGAATACTTTTGGTCCAACACGATATCCAGAATGTCGGGTTTCAATATTTGATTTATGATTGTAATCAATCTATTATGGAAACAGTCAAGTTTTTCTTGAGAGTAATTTCTGTTCACCTGCTTTCATGTTCAAATAATCGACATGAAACTTACGGAATTGTCTTAACGCTGCTTTTTACGCTCCCTCGCCACTGTTTTAGTTTGTTGAAAATGATGGAAAGGCGAAAGATAATACAGTATTACTATTTTGGAAAGTAGACTTATTGGTGCTTGTGGAATTCTGTGATATGAAGTTGAAAATGTTTTAAACAATTCAATTCTGTTCTTTGACAGTCCAGCTTATGGAGTCATCACCAGAAGAGAAATGATAGTTCAAGACAAGGAAAATGTAACACCAGAACGAATTAAAAACTCTGGACGTATTGTAAAGTTCTTACCGTTATCTGCAGACCACTGATGTTGATGATTCCGTTGGAAGAATCATTTTCTGACACGGTGAAAATAGAATTTGCCGTGCCCTGGAACACCGTTCTTCCCTTGAAATTAATAGAAATTGCAAATAAAGTATGAAGTTCACGTCAAAAAGCTCTATTACACTGTCGTAAGCAGCGAGAGAAATATCAATGGTTTTGTAGTTGAAGTGCTGTGTCAACGACCTTAGAGGGTTGTTTGTGTACAGTGATGCAAATTGATGGAGCATGATGACGGTGTTTGGGAGAGCGTTTAGCTGCGAGACATTAATTCACATTTAGTCATTCATCGCCCCTTCATTCATGTCTTGCTCTCCATTCATGCTTTGTCAAAACCGTCCGTGTACCTTCTCCGCCGCGCAAACTCTTTTGCTCTATGAATGAGTATCATGAAACTGATTTTTAGGCGGGTTCTTTGCACAGAAATACAGTTCTTTTGATAACATGGAAAATTGGGTTCTTTTTCAAACTACCAAGACAGTTTTTGTTACGCGACCGAAATATGATGATTTGATTAATGATTAATTATCTTATTATCTTGTATTGTTAATATTTGGCACGAAGTCTTGGTTTTGATGTTGAAATCAAAACTTCAATGATAGGTTTTGTCACTGTAATAATGATAGGTTTTGTCACTGTAATTTAATTAAATTGAATTTCTTTTTCATGTTTGTAAACTATACGTTGTAACTAGTAGCATTCATTTCCGAACATTGGCACCTCTACATTGTTTATTGGCCCTTACAATTGTTTATCATTTAATTGTCGTAAACATGCTTTTCCGTTTGTAATAAAGCATGAAATGAACTTACTCACAGGGATCAGAAACTATACAAGTGTTTTTTGTTTTTTTTATCCGTACCTGCACTATATAATTTAAAGGATTGACGATTACGTACAGGTACAGTATATTAGTTAGTCCCCAAATGTGGATTGCAGGTGAGTGAAAATAATATTTACAGATTTCTTGACTAGTTTACTGTTGAGATTCACATTATGACTGTTTTTATTGTTGTTATATAGACTTCAGTCAACTATGTCAGAACTATTCTCCAGCGTGTCCTTAACCCAAGAAGCTGAATGACAAAACTACCGAGATTAATGTTGACTGTACAAGAGACTAAATTATAATAATGTGAGCCTGAATAATAATTAAGGAAGTTGTGATTATTTGAGTGTTTCTGGAATTCTGAAAGTTTATTTCGTGTGTAAAGTTTGTGGAAATACATAGTCAGTTGTCATAGTCCGTTGCTAGTATATGTTGATAATGCGTTGCTAATACGAAGTTCCGTCCAGAGAATGATGAGAAAGATATTTGCCTTACGCTACCTTATCAATCTGTAGAGCAGTAATTATTAAGTGGTTACTGAGACATGACGTTTAAAATCTTTGTACCCAATGATAAAAGGCATGAGGTAAGGTAAGAAAGCGACGAGCCACTCCAAAACCTATCATCATCACATTGTACTAAACTATCATTCATAGTAAGCCCTGCCGCACACTAGGCGTTACAGTCGCCGCGATTCAATCGGGCGACCAAATCGCAGTGCATTTTTGTGTAAGCGATTTGATTGCTCGATTTATACTACGCCTTTTCCATGTTCAGTTCGCTGTCAGTGTTGGCAGAAACAAGATGGTTAGCACCACACAAATGCTATGCATAACATTAATTACAAGAAAAAGAAATAACCTAGATAGTGTTTTTAACTACTACCGAATGTCAATGGATTCTTTTGATGAGCTGAATGCATATTAGAAGACCTCCTAAAATAATGTAATTTCCGAGAATTGACATGTCTCACTTCTCGGAATTTCATTTTTACTTTATGATTTAATTAAAAATAATTCTCATCATTGTGTCCGAAACAAACCACAACCAAAGATAAAATGGTAAAAATGAATTCAGACAGTATCAGACAATATATCACAGAGAGGGAAAGAGAGAGAGAGAGAAAAAAAAATCCTTGCTTTGTTACCCGAGAGAAAGAATTCTTTCTCAGTTCTGACATCTGATCACAAAATGATCAAACAGATGCAAAAGATCATTACCACTTGGTATTGATCAAACTATGGGAAGTATTTTTAAATATTTTTTTTTCTTTTTAAAAGCGATAAATTATAAGCCTATGCCTGATTTTTTTTCTTTCTTCCTTGCTCAGTTGCTCATATGTCGTGACAGAAAGATTGGCATGAAAGCAACTGTCAACCCTGTTCAAAATCGCGCGACTAAACCGCCTAGTGTGCGGTGCTTTGTAAGAATACATGGATTATTCCCCCCCTCCCCAAATCGCTGTTGGAATCGCACCATTTCATTTCTCTCGGTGGGTAAATCCTGTCGCTGCGAGCAAATCGCAAACTATGCGGTGCTTCATAAGAAAACATGTTTTTTTTTTCTGCGGCGGCGGTTGAACCGCCTAGTGTGCAGCAGGGCTAGTAAGATTTAAAGGAATCTGTGTGGAGTTCTGGGGTACCAAGGGGTACTGACATTTTTAATTTCTATACAAGGTGATGGAAACCATGGCTAGTTTTGGAGTGACTTAACTGTCTTTATTACCGTACCCCATGCCTTGTTATTATGGGATTGAAATTACCACCACACCATATCTCAGTAACCATTTTACTTGTCTACTTTGTAAATTTTAGCTTAATGTAATATTGTATCGATGGTACATTTTGTCTATAAACGCATCGGACGAACTTCGTTAGCTGATATTGTGGATTTCCCACAATACCCCCAGACTTCACGCGGATACCCACTGGAACCACCATAAGCAACATTTTAATACTTGGAATCTGAAAGTAATTTCTCGATTCCTTCTCGTTTTTATATCAACTCCCACAAGTACATTTTTGTGTGGTTCCAACAGTTAAGGCGTATCTCAATAACCACTTGGTGCATCGTGTTCAAATTTTCACTAAACGACTCCGTTAAAGGTACTCTCTTTTCTGCATTAAAAAATTGGGGTATGTATAGGAATAAAAAAATGATAGTACCCCTTGGTACCCCAGAACCCCACACAGGTTCCTTTAAATCTTACTATCTGACGCAGAAGATTCAGGAGATAGAGGAAAACGGGAAGACAAATAACATACGAGATCTATACAAAGGGGTAAACTCGTTAAGAAACGGTTACCAGCCGAGGTTAGGAATGATTAGAATTGAACGTGGAGATCTTCAGGCGGATGCGATTAAAATTGTCGATGTGTGGAAAAGTTATTTCGACAAACTTCTTAATGTACACAACAAGGAACAAACAGAGTAATTCGAAATCCATACTGCAAAACCGTGGATTCCGGAACCTAGCGAAATCGAGATCAAAATGTCGGTAAAGAAACTGAAAATTTTCAAATCACCAGAATAGATATAACAGCCGAATTAATTAAAGCAGAAGGAACGACACTAATCGAGGAACTACATAAATTGATAAGTGCTATATGGAGAAAGGAGGAGCTCCCAAAGGAATGGAAAACCTCACCAATAGTTCCGATTTACAAAAAAGGTGATAAATCTGACTGTAATAATTACCACGGAATCTCGTTACTTCCAACCTGTTACAAGGCATTAAGTAATATTCTGTTAACACGCCTAAGTGTATACGTAGATGAAATAATTGGAGATCATCAATGTAGATTTAGAAGAAATAGATCCACGTTGGACCAGATTTTCACGTTGAGACAAATTTTGGAGAAGAAATGGGAATACAATGATCATCAGCTATTCATTGATTTTAAGAAAGCATATGATTTTATCAAAAGGGAAAAGTTATATAGTATCCTGATACGATTTGGAATCCTGAAAAAATTGGTTCAACTAGTGAAGATGTGTCTCAACGAGCCCATAAGCAGAGTACGGATAGATAATATGTCAGATAGTTTCAAGATTCACAACGGATTAAAATGCGATTAAAAAAAATTAAAGGGGGCAAAAAGGGACTATCGTTGAATGGTTTGAATCAACTGTTTGTATACGTGGATGATGTAGATTCAATAGGGAACAATATAGATGCACTACAAAGCAACACCTATGTCTTAGTAGAAGCGTGCGATGAGATAGGTCTACAGGTAAACAGAGATAAAAAAACACATGATAACAAGCCGAAACACAGGGAATGAAAGAAATAAAAACATAAGAATTAGGGATGAGGTTATAGAGAAAGTAAACAAATTTAAATACTTGGGAGAACACGTAACAAGCAAAAATGAGTCACAGAGGAAATAAAAGTTTCTTAGTATCGGGGAACGCATGTTTCTATTCAGTCCAAAAACTTCTAACATCGCGATTAATATCAAGGAAATTGAAATTGAAAATATACTTAACGGTTATTCTGCCGGCAATACTTTACGGTTGCGAAAGTTGGAGTACGACCCTAGCAGATGAACATAAATTACGTGTATTTGAAAATAAGGTTTTGGGAAAGATATACAGGGCGAAACGGGACGAGATGACTGGAGAGTGGAGGAGACTGCATAATGAAGGACTCCACGGAATAATGAAATCGCGACGACTGAGGTGGGCAGGCCATGTAGCTCGGATGGGCGGAAACCGAAGATTATATTCTATCCTGGTTGGAAGGCCGGATGGAAACAGGCCATTGGGAAGACCGAGACGTCGTTGGGAGGATAATAGAAGGTACCTTGGAGAAGTAGACATTCGTGATGAAAACTGGCTTGATATTGCCCAGGATAGAATGCAATGGTGAACATTTGTTACTGTGGCGATAAGCTTGCGAGTTCTTTAAGCCATAGAGTTAGTTATGAACGATAGTTTAGTACAATGTGATGATAACCATTGTTAATTTTAGAGTGGCTTATCAGTAGTAGATGACGAAGTTTTGCTGTTGTTCGTGGTAGTGCTGTTATGTGGCTTTGCGGCTGTTTCCTGATATTTGTTAGTGTTGCTATATGTGTTATGCGGATATGCTGAAATTTTTGTTGGATTTGGACTAAGGGGAGGAGAGATATGTAAATTAATTTTTTGAATATTTTTTTAAATTTATAGGCTCGCCGCCATCTTGTTTGTTGGCTTTGCCTCCTTGGCCGGCCCACAACCGATGATAGGACCCGTTGCCGTCGCCGCGAAACCCGGTATAAAGCGCCCATCGCGAAAACTGGAACTCTACGTGGAAGAATACATTTAATGTGGTATATGGATTTTTTTATTAAGGAGTTAGATTTATTTGGTGGTGGGTTTCATTATTTTATTTTGACGGAGAATGTTTATACATTCGCCGTCATCGCGAAGCACACAGTTGATGTGTCTGATATATAGAAGATCCATTACTCAACTAATGTTGTTCTGCTATATCTTACGATGTTTGGGTCATGACTAGTGCATGCGCAGACTTTTTTGTTTTCGCAGTTTTTGTGATTAGATAAATATTTCTTTGCTTTAAAACTTTGATAACCAATAGGAAACTGCCATTTGAGATTATATTCTTTCGGCTTTTAGAAAGAGAAATTCTGTTTGAAAGTACAGATGGGAATGGGAATAGCACTGGTCAAAAGAAAGATAAAAGAATATAGCGGTATGGGTTTTGAAAATTGGTTTTTGATGACAATGAAGGAAGTTCCCAGGTATAGGATTTTTAGATTGTGATCACACAGAAGCAGCTAATTACAGAAGTTCTCATAAATATGTTATTTATTCCTTGAGTTCTTTGACATAATGATGAAGAGGTATTTTACAAAATAATATTTTAAACACTAGTTTAGTAAAAAGTATAATGTATTTAAGAAATTGCTATTTTACAAAAAATAGTTCAAAATATTTTTAAATTTTTGCTTCAAAGAAATTATATACTTCAACGAAAACAAGTTTAAAAAAATTTTTCTTCTATAAGTTATTTATTAAAAGTATTTTTACTTAACGTTTCTTTTAAAATAGAAATATTCCATCTTTTTAAACTTAAAGTATCATTCAGTTTTTTCAAACTAGTTCACCTATTTTATTTCTAAATATTTTTCTTAAACTATTATCATTTCATGGCTAAATAAAAACAATCAGGTTTCTATATATTTTTTACAAATTTATTTCATACTCGTATAAGTAGTAGTATAATATTCTGTATACAATAAGATTACAATTTTTTCTTGAACAAATTTTGCACAACTTTTGAACTCTGCAAGTTTAACAATTATTGAAGTTGCATACAGTTTCTTACTGCGCAACCGTTCAGTTGCTTAGGTATATGGTAAGTACAACACACTACATTAAAATTTAATGAAGTAAGTGGAGGGCAACCTTCATCGTTTACATCTTTTACATTGTTTAGTTGAAACAATTTTTGAATGCATTGGACTTTTTCAGCACCTTTACAAAAGAATACTGCATCAACTTCGCAGAGTTGTGCAATTATTCTTCGAATATGAGTTATACATTAACCGTTTGAAGTATCCCATGATATTCCGTGAAAATTTTCAGTTAACCATACACACTGTTTTTGATAGACTATTGCTAATTCTACCATTTCACATGGAAATTTTACCATACAATGAAACATTCAGCTAGCATCAGTTGAATTTTTTTTATTTCGCATTTAAATGCTCAAAAATTTGAATACGTTAGAAACAAGGGATGAGATTTTAAATCTTTGCATATCAATAATACGTACAGTATATTGAACAAATTAAAGATTTTACTGGAGAAATTTTTTGTTGAATAATAATTGGAATGAGTTGTGCAATAAATTTTGTATCTTGAAAAATAATTCTACATTTCTTAAAAAACATATTCATTGAAATAGTTAAATGTCCTTGTTTCTTGTAAATATCATAATCAGCAAATATTTTATGATCATTTACATGATTCATTAAATGTCTTGATATAACAGATCCAGTATTGCACTGATATATAAAATGGTGAGTAATGTTTAATGTACATCCACTACACTTTAATCATTTCTCATAGTTTCCGCATTACGGAAAATTTTTCTATGAAAAATTTGAATGAGTCTAAAATAAACAAAACATTGCAAAATGTACTCCATTATCTTTCACACTACTAGTTCAAATAAGTCAGTGTTTTCAGGACTGTATAATATTTCTTTTGAAATTAGTTTATCTTACCTCTTCCACTTTACGTTCAAGTAAGTTTCGCAACCTACATTCAAAACTCACTATTCTAAATTCGCCACAATTTTTCTCTTTTGCTAAATAAACATTATACATCTGCATAAAATTACTAGGTTTAAGCACTGCGTTCCAAGTACGATCATTTAAATATTCAATACGTTCAAGTTCATTGAAGTCCCAACTGAGACAAGCGTGTGCTAACTGGTTAGGAATATTGTGAAGAAAATACAGCAGAAATTATAGGCGTATTAAGACAATTAAAATTGTCTATGGCGTTCCAAATACAAAGTTCTTTAATAACATTAATCCCACACTCACAAGACGGAATATTAGGTTTTCCATCACTTTCAGAAGAAACAGTTTCAGCAGCATGTGCGTTTAATTCAAAAGAATTTTTCAAAGTTAGTGAACATTCATTCTGGAAATCACCGTAAGAGAAAACGAAGTTTCATTCAGTAACATTTTCTGCACTATGTAAACCACTTTCAACAGGTTTTGAAAAAACAAAATTTGATTCACTCTGGGAACCACTGTTCACTGTCACTGAAGATTGAATAGGATAATCAAAACTAGTTACTAACGAAGGACTAGACAACCTATTTTCGATATGCACCAAAGCTAAGGCTTTCTGCACCGCACAAACAAAACTGATGAGTAACTCTCATCACACCACAATAAGCTTTGCCAAGACATGATAAACCATGACTGGTTTACCAACTGCTGCTACAAATCTATTCTTGCAGCTATTGATGGAAACCAATCACCTTACTTTTTATTGTCCAATGGAGAGGCATTTTCACTTCTAGATGGGGGGGAGGGGAGTATTAGTCATTCCGTGAACTTCATCTTTAAATTTCAATAGTAACAAAGCACTCCGTTTCGCCGTTTCCTCTGTAATAATAAATCTGTCTTTTAATGTATTATATTAAACTTTGGTAGCTCATCCTGAATTACCAGTAAAATGAAAATACAAGTTTCACAAACAGTTTGGAAGTGGTTAATTATCTTTCTACTCACGTGCACCAAATCTGTCCTTTGAGTAATTCTTCACGTATTTTCACTATTTTGTTTCCCAATAGAAAACTAAGTCGATAATCAAAGTTGGCTTTTAAATGATTAGATCCAGGATGATTATTTACATAAATATCTCATCTATAATCTTTGGATATAATAATACACGATAAACACTATCATTCAAAACGTTCTCTTCATCTAATGGTGTTCCACGAATTAAATATCTCATACACTCTTGTTCACTTTTATCCTTGTTCCAAAATGCACATGTGGAACAGTAAAATGTCGTTGGTGTTCCAATTACGAATTGATTTTAGTATACAAGGTTGATCAACCCAGTTTGATCGACATCCACAGGAAGGCTTTGGAAGCAAAGAAAATGGTAAATTAACAGTGATATTTTCACTACCGTTCTGTTCCATGGTTACAACAAGACTGAGGCTTTAATTTTTAAGTAGGTCACTGAACACCTACATAAAGAACAAGATTCAACTTGACTCCAGCATAAAACAATACTCGTGGTCTATTCAGTACTTCTAAAGTCTGTAAAGAATAAAATCAAGGTAGCTTAACGCAAATGATGGGTATTATGCACAATCATATAAACACTTAATTATTTATATATTTAGTGTAAACAGTTTTATAAGTTCACTTATTCAGAGTTCTTAAAACTAAAGTCAAATTTTACTTCATCCATTGGGAGTAAAAGTAAATTGCGAGGAAATTCCTCAAATACTTACACACTATCAAAATCCAAATAATTTCAAAAGATAAACAAGAAAAAATCACACTAATTATTATTAGTCAACATATGCCTCTCCTCATCTGGTTCTGCATAAATGTCTTTCTCAATTAATTTTGTCTTTACATCTTCAACTCTGAGTAAAAGTAAATTGCGAAGAAAATATTCAAATTTTTTGACACTGTTAAAATGTACATGTTTCGAAAGGTAGACATGATAAATATAAAAAAAAAATCGCAGCATCCAATATTAGTCTATATGTGCGTCTCCTCAAAGATTTTTCTTCATTTATAGAACGTGTAACGCAACGTGTATCTGACGATTGCGAGCATTATAGAAACATTCAGCACATAATAAGGGACGGTTGTTTTTATATTTCCAATTTTCGATAGCTTCTGAAATACATTTTTCTTCAATTGTATAACTCACACATCCGCATGAATTTTCAATTTTACTAGAACACATGGTGGTAGATGAAACTTCAATGTCCTGCACAGCGCTTTGTTTCCTCAGCACTAGAAACATAATATTCTTCATCACTGTCTGAATTAAATTCTACCTCTAAAGTTGAAGTAGATGCACTTCGGTAAATACAGGGTGATAAGCCTTCATTCTCCGCCAACGGTCCATTGCCTTCAATCTTCGTAAAAATGCATGATAATTTTACACGTCATGACCTATTTTGTAAGTAACAATATTCAACTGGTTTTTAAACACCTGCGTGAATACCATCTTCAACTTAAAGGACTGCATTGTATAAAAATAACTTGTCATAACACGCTCCAAAGCATCAACAATATGTTCCGTTCTCCAGAAAAACGCAGCTGCAAGACAACTTGTTCTATCTTGAATACAGCATCAAAGAATGCGAAACAGTAAATGCACTGTTAAAGAAACAAAAATGTCAATCAATTGGCAGATCTAAAGAGGAACTTGTTCCCTCCTCCTGAGGAGTACAACTGCGATACAGCTTGTTCCCCTCCCCGACCACCGTAGGTGGGATAAAACAAAAAGATCGCGCTGACCCATTGTCCATTCAAATGAACACCTGTTTTAAAAGAACACCTGCATACTAAAATTCTTGGAAATGCCGGATCGTGTCCATACATGTCCCGAACCTCAAGTTCCCTTCTCAGCAGCACAGGTGTAAAAGAAACAACTCTGCGCATAGGCAGTTTGCCACTGCTGAAGAATGATAACCTATTAGAGTTAAATAGTATTCATCGAACATTGCCACAAGTAAGACCCATCAACTGTGTGCTTCGCGATGAGGGCGAATGTAAGCATTCTCCGTCAAAATAAAATAATGAAACCCACCCCTAAATTAATTAGTCCTTAATAAAAAATCTTATACCACATTAAATGTAATCTATTACGATGTGTTCCACAGTTTTCGCGATTGGCGTTTTATACCGGGTTTCGGGGCGACGGCGACGGTCAGTGAGGGCGACGGGTCCTATCGTGGGTTTAATAGGACCCTAACAAACAAAAGATGACTGCGGGCAGATAAATTAAAAAAAATATTTTAAAAAAAATATTCAGAAAATTAATTTAAATATCCCTCCTCGCCTTAGTCCAAATTCAACAAAAATTTCAGCATGCCTGCAAGAACAGCACTAACAAATATCAAGAAACAGCCTCAACGCCATATAATAGCACTACCTCCAAAAAGGGCAAAACTTGGTTATCTACTACTCTTACGTACCCCATGCCTTGTTACCATGGAGTTCTCAGTAATCACTTGATGTTGCTACTTCATATTTTCACTTTATGTAACCTTACATTGTACGGTACGTTTTACTCATAAAATATCTTTACAAAATATAAACACCATACTGTGCATATCTAAACTGTTCAAATATATTAACGCAATTTTATGAGTTAAGTATTTATCGTTGTTAAGTATTTATAATTACATTTTTGAGTCATTTGTGCATAATTGACGAGCTAGCTGTAACGGTATATGTAATTTATATAAAAGTCATGTAAAGTTTTCCAAATTGTAGAACAATGTAAAAGAACACTTCATCAGATTAAAAACTGGTTTTTCATTCATATTTTACTTTAGGTAAAAAAATAGAATTGTAAATTGTTAATTATATTCGCGTCTGCGTTATACGCTCTTCTTCCTACTAGTTTGGAAGTTTCGAAGAAACCAGAAAGAGTGTTAAAAAAAGCTTTATAGAAACAATGTTATTTCGTATACTCTACAAGAAAATAAGCTCACTTGTTCTTAACTTGATTCCCCACTTTAGAAATTTACTCGGAAAAGAATGTCGAAGTTTAGTACCATTTTGTATCACCAAAAAAAATTTGTACTACGGTTATTAACAAGTAATGGACGATTCAAAGTGGGGTAACAAGTTAATGATTGTTAGCCCACTTTAACGAATTTTTCGGAAAATGGTATCAAAGTTTTGTACCAGTTTGTAAAATCAATAAAAAGTTTTGTACCACGTCCATTAGTCAGTAATGAACGATTCAGTGTTCGGACCCCCATTAACTTGTTTCCCCACCTTAATGAATATTCTAGAAAATAGTATCAAAGTTTTGTACCATTTTGTACCACTAATAAAAAGTTTTGTACCACTTCCATTAGCCAGTAATCGACTGTTAAGTGTTTGGACCCAAGAAAATGGATGAAATCTAATTAATGAAATTTACTAACAAATGAATAGAACAATATTCTTTAGGCATATTTTAATTATTATTATGACCTCTCCATTCTGATATCGCTAATGTTAATAATTTATTTTTTGCTTTTGAAGAATTTTATTATCGGATATGTGTTGACGCATTTACTACTTTTTTTCCTGCTCCTCGTACTGTTATGATTGAGCGATTCCACTCGTCACGCAGTGACATTTAGAATACTCTTTTTGACATTGCCTTATAACTTCCGCTATAGTTGCAGCAAAGTCGATTTCAGCACACCGTTGGATAGAGTAGACATTGAAGAATACATTCCCGGTGAAAGAACGCGTAGTCAATAAGAATACTATATATTATTTAATGTTAAAGTTGTCGTCACGCACTGACATTTTTGCAACCCGCACTTACACTCTGACGTACATTTCCCCCAAATTGTCTGAAAGTAAGGACCCCCCCCAAAAAAAATCAGCAAGACATATTCAAGATAAATTGTGTTAAGTTTAATTTTCATAAAAAATCCAGAATATATTATAGAATATATAATAAGCGTATAGGAGGAAAAACAGCGTCACGCACTGACATGTTTAAATTATTATTTTATCTTGTAAGTATTGCTTTATTTGTGTACATTCTGATAGAAATAAACTAACGGACTTAATTACAGATCGTAGATAAAATATCACTGAGATATAATGCGTGGGCAAAATTTTTATGTTCAAAATGCTATTTTTTTTTATCTATTAGAGCAGTTCTATGAATAATTGAAGCCCTGTAGTGAAAAGTCAAACATACAGTGAACATTTCGTAGATTAACGCAATCAGCTCTTGGAAGGTACCCAGAGAGAGCAAAGGGTGCGCGTGCCTCCCAGGGATTCTACTAGGATTTTTAGTTTGGGGGTGTAAAGCAAAAAATGGAGAATGTAAGTGCAGTTTTGCACAGTTTGTATCGTTTTCGACCGTAAAAATTTGTAAGTTCAGGGTGCGCTCGAGAATTTAAGGGTGCCATGCCCCACATGGGAGTCTGGGAGAATCATGCCCCCAAACACCGGACTGGATGCGGCAAATGAAGATAAGGAAGTGGCGTTGTACATTTTTGGCTTCTTCGAAGGGGCGCCAAAATCGGATATTGCTCTCCTTGCAAAAATACAAGTTGCAGCCCTGGATATACGATGTGTGTTTACTAAAAATACTTTAACGTCTTAGTGCAATTCATAGTGAGCTTCTGTTGTTGGATTATTTAAAAAGTTAAAATAATTACTATTTTACTAATTCTAATTGTGTTTTTGAACTAAAAATGTTGGAATGCAAAATTATATATATATTAAGCTTTTTTCCTTTTCATATTGAATGACATAAATGAATGACCCATTTTTCTGTCTAGTCTGATTTATGACCTGGCAATTGTAATAATTTAAAGTCTATTGCATAATCATGTCAGTATGTCAAGTCAGGCTCTTTTCATCTTCCTATATGCTGTTGCTACCTCAACTTGATTTTATTTTAATGAAAATAAGACTTCAGACAATTCCCTATTAAGTAAGTACATTATTGAATTTTGTTGGGCCCATGTTTTCAGAGAGTTTGGGAAATGTATATCAAAGTGTAAGTGCTGTGAATATGTCAGTGCGCGACGGGAACTTTGATATTATTTAATAAAGAACACTTAATATATACGTGTTATTTAATCGAGAACGTGATCCTCAGTACTTCTGCTACCATATGTCCAGTTGGCATTTTTTGAACCTCTCGGAGACATACCGAGATTACAATTGAAAAGTATATTCTGAATGTCAGTTTACGACGCGATGTATTGCTCGTTAATGTTTTACACAAAATTTATTGTAATTAGGAAAAATTACTGAGATACCTTTTGATCAGCATTTGACTCTAATACACCACATTAAATGCACTTTACTTTCCACCAAATATTCTGCTGCATACAGTACTTTTCATAGTTCATTGGAAGTAGCACTCTCATCGTAATCTGAGTGTCACGCGCTGACCATACTATATTAACGATTTACACAAGATCTATTGTGATTAGAAAAATAGTTCCAAATACATTTTGTTCAGCATTTGACCCTAAAACACCATACAAAAGGAATTTACTCTTGATCAAGTATTCTGCAGTGTATAGTGGAACAATATATGTGGAGCGTCACGCGCTTACATAATATGTAGTCGATTTTCATAATGTTTGCCAGGGCGTGAGGACGATTATTAACAAACCAATAGTTTATTTCAATACAGAAAAGAACGAAGTTTAATATACCATTTTTTAAATTCCTACATTTTTACCTGAATAATTAACTGTAAAAATGAAGTAATATTGTAGCGATTTTCGTGAATTTTTAAATATCCCCAAAACAGAAGCTAATTACGGCATTGTATTACTGACTTTTGTCATTTCTTTATGTAAACATGAATCGTATATCTTCTAAGAATCGATTGCGCTAATTAAAATAAATCCACAATACGTTTGAATTTTTACCATCGGGTATGACATATTTGTGGATTTGCTTATTATTGTTATTACTACTGCTATATTAAAACATCAACTACTACTACTGGTACGACTACTGTTATTACTACTATTACTAGAACAGCCAGAACTGCTTGCACTGCTACGATTACTACTACTATTTATTATTATTATTTATTCATTTGAAATAAAAACTATTGAATACAATGCTTTCTCTGTTTCTAAATTTGTCCTTCCAATTTAATAACTCATAATTTTCTTCTAAAAGGACAGCCCCATTATAACTAAATAATTATATGCTGGTTTTAGATCGTGAAAATTAACGAGCAGTAATGAATATATACAATGATCAGGGCAGATGCAATGAGTTCCGCTTATTCTCACCAAAATGTTACAAAGCCGGAATCTTATTTTCCAATAGCCTTGAGAACTTTCTGAACACAATTCTAAAAAAGTGCAGACGGATAGATAGAAAAAAAATATGTATGTACTTTCGGATGATATTTTCGTTCTCTTATGAAATAACTCGTTCTTCTACACAAATGGAGGCGTGAAAACAAGTAAAAGCGCTTCTTGTGCACAATAATCATGTCCCTGGAGCGCTAATTATTCACAAAATTACAATTCAAAGACTAATTTCTACTTGAATTACATGTTAAAATGTCCCTTCCATGTTACCTATAGCTAAATACGGTCCACAGAAGTGGGAGTTTAATGCCTAGTCAGTCCGTCTTCTGTTTCAATACAGTTCTTTTATGCTAAAACAGGTGTGAACAGTTCTTTTACACATCTAAAAAGCCAACTATCCACGTTTTCTGGTCCTCTTACTAGATATCATCTCCTTCGTCTACACAGAGGGTCGGAAGGCCTCTCATACAGTTTTCGTATGTTTTATTTAGGTACCTAAAGCAACAAACACCAGATATTAAGACAAATTCGCTTTCAAAACAGCGTCGGAAGCCATCTCATATGCTTTATTTAGCTATCTAAAGCAGTATATATCCGTCATCAGTAAATATTAGGACCTAAAATAGCTCTGTATACATAGTGTACCCTTTCTTGTACACTTCGTCTCTGGAACCCTAAGTGTCCAAACAATAGCGATATTGCAGTAATTTCTGCTTACAGCGGTTCGGATCGCATTGTTCTACATGTAAATTACACACATTTCAGTGTATCACAACTTAAAAAGTTTCGAACAATTACGTACACGGTATTGGTTATAGACTCGTATATAGCTATATTCATATTTAGAAATATATATATTCACATTATGTATGCATATTTCCTTATTTAAAGTTATCATTAGATAGATATCCCTGGATATTTTAGATATTTATTCTAACAAGCAAATATACTTCTGATATCTCGTATTAAACTTCACCGTTTTCGAAGCACAGGCCTCACCCATATCTTTATTTAACAAGAATTGCATAATGCTTCATAGAAAACATGCATTTCTCACCTAAACTCGTAAGGTCGAAGCATAATTTTTCACCTTGTCTTGCCTTCATGATATACGAACGAACACTGCGAAGAAAAAAGAAGGCAGCTATCATGTGCGAAAACACCAATAGATGACTGGCTATTACGTAGCTGCAATTAACATGTCTCCAACATCTCTTATTCTCAGTTTTGAGATGACAAACTTCCGACGCGCGAACTCTTTCCGTTCCCTTGCCGGGTCAAAGGGGTTAAGTTGCAGTTTTCGTGAAAGAGCAGGGCAACAGGTGACTAGACAACAGTGCTTCAAAGGCCATAGGTGACTTTTTAATAGTGGTAAACTATAAAAATCATCAAGTTAACGACTACAGATGGCGGACTTCTTCTCACATATCAGCACATCTCTACTGCATTTTTAATTAATTACGGAATATATTGATTGGAGGGGAAGAGGAGGAAGAAACAGATGTCTCCTTTTTTCTTTAAACTTGAGAAGGAGGAAGTGGGGACCTTTTCTCTGCCATTTGTTGCGTCCATTAAGGTTCTCTACAGCCGACTTATACAGATCCAGCATAATCGAAGTGTTCGTAACGTCTTGCACTTCTGAGCGGTACTTGAGGAGGTACATGGGTTCGACTCTCGGTGTCGGTCGTCATGACCAAGGGTTTTCAGCATCCTGATCAATAACTTCCTCATTTCTTTTCGAATTCATTTTAATATAATCTAATCCAACCCATATAAATTACAATGAGAGTGCACTATAGGGTGTTAATAAAGTAAGGGCGCTTACCTGAAGATTGTAATAATTACATTAAAATAGAGGTACATATTTGATTAAACCTTAAAACAATGAAACTATAAGAACACAAAATCTGATATGTACATCAAATGCCGGAGAAAACTGTTAGCAGTTCGAGTATTAATTATTTAACATTTGATACTATCGACCATTGCATAGAGTATACACTATGTGGACACAAAAGTGGGTAACATATACAACATTGATTATTTATCCTATTGATAATATTCAACACACTTAGTAAATCGCAATTAGTATGAGTTTAATGTACTTGATCAATAATAATATCAATTTCAGATATTACTACAACCTTATCCTATCGCATGTTCTACAAACTCTTGACAATGACAGAGGGCGCAAATTTAGCACTGTGTTTAAAAATCCTAAGGGGTCCCTGCCTTACTTCCCACCCTAAAATGTTAAGTATTGTAAGATTATCACTACTAATGATATATATATATCGTATCCCTTACATATATTTATACCATCTATATATATCAATATTATTATTAGAGAGGGGCCGATACCATTATTTCTCGAAACTGATACTTATTTCTAACCTTCGGTACTAGATATTCTATACTTGATACTTTCTTCAACATCGTTCTACGATGCAAAACAGACGTATTTAATTAATAGTAATTAAGTAATAGGAGCCTATATAAATTAGAGATTGTTCTATACAAGAATTTTTTGATACTCGGTACTGGTACTTATTTTTGACTTTCAGTACACTATATTTTCTTCAAAATTGTTCTACGATGCAAATAATACATTTTAAATTAAAACTAATGTATAAATTACAGATGGGTCGATACCATAATTCCAAAGTATATTTTACGAACATATCGAGAACAAAAATTATTCTTTGGGGATATTCGCGAAATATTCCTGATTCTTTTGATATTCTAGAAAGTATATTCTTAATTGATTCCAAATATTCTGAGATATTGTACGCATATTGTAGATCTGACAAGGGAACTCTGCAACTTTCCAACCTCGAATCGCCTCCGAATTTGCACCAAGAATGGGATGTGGCACAGATAGAACATAGCCGGAAGCTTTTGTTTCGCAAATTGTCGGAACATAGATTCAGAGCCACATATGTGTGCCGGTATCTGAAAGACACGCGAAGGTCGGTATGTATGCAACCCGGGCGTTTCTCACTCAATGCAGGTTGCACAGCCTCTGGATGATAGAGGATTCATTCTCAAAATTCATAGTCATTTACAGTC
Source organism: Lepisma saccharinum (assembly GCA_022664845.1). Lineage (NCBI taxonomy): Eukaryota > Metazoa > Arthropoda > Insecta > Zygentoma > Lepismatidae > Lepisma > Lepisma saccharinum. Next base: position 6,819 of record JAGDQP010018378.1, on the reverse strand, counting down.
AGTCACATCACCTACACCCTATCCTATGTTGCGTTACTGGTGGCAGGCAGCTAGCTGGCTACTTGTTGGAAGAGAACAAATAAAATTGGTTGGACATCAATGTCAACATTCAGTCTGTGACAATAATAAATTACGTAATAATATTTTCTTAGAATGACCCCGTTATAGTATTATATGGTACAATATGCATATCTGCCTCACTCAGTGTTTTGAATTTACACTATCATGAACAGACTTACATCAGTTCATATACACTTGCTTCTTTGCCTGGACAATACACATGATATGTCACACATATGCTTGTAATTCTCATTTCACATGCTTGCTGCTACTGTACAATCCTTCCATGGCAGCCCAGAATGACGTTTTCCTTTACTACTTCCATCTCTGACACGTTGTACACTCTTTGTTGGTGTGCGTAACTGCATATAAGCCTCAATGATGTCCGGGTTTGTTTGCATGCAGGAGATTTTCCTGTCTCATTACGCCAGATATCGACACACATCTCTGAATGCATGTTCCGACAATTTGCGAAACAAAAGCTTCCGGCTCTATTCTATCTGTGCTACACCCCATGTTTGGTACAAATTCGGAGGCGATTCGAGGTGGGAAAGGTGCAAAGTTCCCTTGTAAGTACGATATCCTGTGATATATGGGACAATGTAAATTATATATAATTAAAAGTAATATATGTTTTCTATCGTTTAACTTTTTACTGTGTTATCTTCTTCTATTTTAAATACAATAATTTTGTATAATTTGATTTTAAATATGCAATTCTTTACGACTTTATTTTACAGAAGTGTGGAAATCGTCCTGTTAAAGTTAATATTTCTTTAAGATATATCTGCTTAATAGGATATATTTATATAGAAGAAAACAAACAAAACCACCTAAAATAATTTTCAGTGAATGGATGTTATTCATCTTTGTTAAGAAACACTACCGTTCCAGCTCCATCGGGATCAAGTTATCTTTTTGATGCTTTTCTGTCACTTCTGACTGCTTTTCTTTTGAGGATTGTGCGTATTAGAGCCAGTCGGTATATGGGGGATAAACTATAGGCACACCGAGGTAAATTCCTTTGTCTCTCTCTCTCTTAATCTCTGACACACATACTGAAAATATTAAGAAGCTAATTATTATTATACGGTGTTTTTAATGGTCAGTGATGGGCTGGCGGTTGTTTTGTAGTTTCAAATACTCACAAAATCTGCATTGTATCCGTCATGGGCCCGTTCTTTTATCTGTTTTCTTTCACGCACATTTGACCGATAGTACAAATTGTGCGTCTCATTTTATGACTATATGTGGATGTGGATATAATGCTTTCAGTTTTATATTGAGGTCAGAAGCACATTTGTAGGAAAGAACGTCGTTTTACAGGATCCGTAAGTCAAGAGACAGGGAAATTAATGATGAAAGAATTAAACCACTGTCCCTAAAACTCGCGACGAGAAGCTTCTTTTAGATGTAGAAGAGGCGTCGAAGAACTGAAGGACAATAATATTTCACACCAATTGATCTTTTCAGTCAGCTTCTTTTCAATATGTGAAAGCAGGAAACTTCCTTCAAAGTATTATTGTCTTCAATACGCAATAAACTTTTCGTCGCAGTATTATATTCAAAGAGAGAAAAATTCTATTCGTATTTTCCATACCCTGGTTATTTTTCAACGTAACCCAGAGTGAGTGCGAAAAAAGCAAATATAGGATGGGGTAAAATCGGATAGGATGGGGTAATGGGGTGAGGGGGTAAAATCGGACACTTTTCTCTCGATTCTTTTTGTGTATAAGAATGCTTTCACTCAGAACTCAGTATTTCTTAAACCATTATGAATGTCTTCTTCTACACTTCTAGAATTTTCTCTCTTAGGAAACAGAGATGGGTCGATACCAGAATTTCTCGATACTCCGGATATTTATTTCCAACCTTTGATTTTTTTATATTCGATACTTTTTCGCAGTGACCTTCAGTGTATTAAATAATACATACATTATTTAAAATTAAAATGTAGTCGTATTGTTTTCCTATAATTTGACTGCCATGACTCACGAATCATAGATGCTTAAAGGCCATAAATAAAATTCAAATTGAAGAAGCTTTAAGATGTAAGTTATAGACCTAACGTTGTACCATGGAATTATTTTCAGAGAAACATATTAGTCTCAAGAAAACTTAGTATCGAAAAATTATCGAGTTCATTAGTTCAGGTATCGATCCATACCAATATTTTGCAAGTATATGTGGTATCGAAAGTATCGAGAATCCATCTCTAATATATATATATATATATATATATTGGGCAACGCCCTAGCCGAGCTGGTCTACCGGTTCCCGTAAGATCACCGAAGTCAAGCAGCTCTGGGTCTGGTCAGTGTTTGGATGGGTGACCGTTTCAGCACTCCAGATGGTGTTGCCTGTGCGGCGTCCACCCAGCGTCGTGAGGCCAATTGGGGAGCTACCTGAATAAAGAGGTAGCGATCACAGTTGAGGGCTTCGGCTCTCCTCTCCCAACACGTCTGGTCAGCGTGGGAGCAGTAGACCACCTCCTCCCTCCGGGAGAGGCCTCATCCAGTAGTGGATTGAATATGGCTGTGTATTATTATTTATATATATATATATGATTTATCCCTTCTCAGTGGGCATCTCATAACCTTTCGCACCATTTCAGCACTGTGTACATTATTTCCGTACAGGTCGATGAACACTAATCATAGCACCAGTATCGGCGCCTCCGGTTATCATCACACATGTGGCATACATACCAAAATTAACATTAAAATAAATTAACGGATTGCTAATGTCCATTGAATTGTTACATTCTAGACGAGCTGGTGAGCTTCTAAGGACGGGGCCTACGTTGTTTGGTAAAATGGGCTCTGTGCCACTCCTTTCAAGTGGTGGAGTTAGTTCGTGTAATTGTGTAACTTAAATAACGTAATTTCAGATTTAAGTAACTGTCCTTGGCTGTGAATCAAAACTTCAGTTGACTGAGGTGAAGAAGAGAGATTTGATAATCCAATATTTTTTTAAATATTTATATAATAAATCACAGCCATATTCAATCCACTAGTGGATGATGCCTCTCCCCGAAGAGAGGAGTTGGTCTGCTGCTCCCAGACGGGTTGGGAGAGGAGAGCCGAAGCTCTCACTGTGATCACCACTGTCCTTTCACAGCAGCTCCCCAACTGTCCTCACGATGCTGGACCAACAGACATTTTTAGCCCCCACCGGGAATCGAACCTGGGACCGCTCG
>JAGDQP010018377.1:24931-36677 GCA_022664845.1 Lepisma saccharinum | reverse complement strand
CATCTCCTTTTCCATAGGAATGTTTACTGTGCGATCAATGCATTTCATAGTCAGCGAGGCTTCTTTGAAGTTTATTTGAACATTGAAGCTTATTTGAACAGCTGGTTTGATTCTACACCTCTTTCCGAAACTGCAGAGAACACAGGGAAGTCCTCCACTGTCTACTAACGTTTCTTCTACGACATCTAACACGAGAACGTTGATTCTGATGATACTATTTCAATTCTAATTTCTAGATATTTATGTAATCCGTAATGTGATTTTATGGTCTATCTTTATATTTGTCGCATTGTTTACGTACAAAAATTCTGGTTTCATTTTTTTTCATTATACTATGAGAAAGTTTTCGTGTATTACTAATTTGTATAGTAAGAGAACAGAAGCCAGAAAGTTAACAGCACTTTGCGTAATTACATATCAATGTCTGGAGTATTTTCAATATTTGAGATTCCAGTTCTCTTTATTGCAGTTAGTAAATGAATTTGACCAAGCTGGAGAGTAGATTTTCATTTGATTCGAATAATGTTCATCTCCTAGATCTAATTTCTTAGGGATTATAAAATATATAGATCAGTTCTTTTGCTCAGTCATTGTGCAGAAGTGGCCGTCCAAGATATTGGCATAGCGTTTTGCCGTCAGAATTAAATGCAAATGCTTACTATTGCAATCATCTATATGAGCTCAATCTCATATTAAGCGCCTAACCTTTTATTTGGTAATTTTAAACACATATTCATAATTTTTGTGAATTGAAGTAGATTTGTATTACAATTCGAGTTCACTTTGCAGCAACCTCGTATCTCTGTAAATGTAATTTTATAGGAGATGAAAAAACTAAAACTGTCGTCTGAGTAAGAGGTGACAGCGCTGATTAGTTTCACGCTCATAGATCAGCTTCTGTTTCACTTATATTTTAAATATGTCCGATAAGATAAGTGAATTATGTAGGCCGAATGTTTCAATACACCTTCATGTCAAAAAGCGAAAATAGATTCGTTTTCGATACGAGGCCGCTGCAAAGTACCATTTAATGCTCTGATTATTGAAATATCGAATGAGTAAATATGAATGACTTTAATGTTATTATTGATGAAAATTAATAACCCTATATAACTAAATTGTATGAAACATACCCGTTCTTGTCCAGGATAGTTATGAAAATATTGACAATTTTCCGAAAAACAAACCTAAATTGGAAAGTGCGTAGAATTGACCCTCCTGAAAAAATCACATCGCCTTGCGGGGTTAGCAAAATGGGGAAAACCGTCAAGTAAGAAAAGGTGTTCCCAACACGAGATTTTGTTCCAACATCTGGAGATAAGAATTTAAAGCTAAAACTGGAGAATATTTCGTTCCAGAAGTTTCTGATACATGATTATGAAAAGTATGTCTCGAAAACAGTGTTGCCAACAATAATGTACTATCAATTTCAAAAATAACAAATTAAGATGTATATATTTGTTGACATATATTAAAAACGAATTTTGTGATTCACTTTCATTTACATACTTTTAAGACAGTATTTATGTTTTTTCTCAACCAACACAATTCTATTGTGGTAATCTGCGAAGAAGGGGAAAAACAATATAAGGTCACAGGCAGAGATATTTCCAAATATAGTTCATATGAAAAGTGTAACTTACCAAAAATATAATCACTTTGATGAAGGGGAACTGTTACTGAATGTCCTCACAGCAGGTCGAGGCACGTCATCTGCTTTGGGTTTTTCGTCCTCCTCCTCTTCTATGGTATACGTCTTTTGTTGCAAGATCCACCACCATAATTACAACACATACCGGTGCACGATAGCTCCATCGTCAGAATTTACAGTTCCTTTTAGAACCCATATTACAACTACAGAATATAAGTTTAAATAGATTTCTTGATGCAGGAGCCTCAAGCATCGTTATTGGCGTGCTCCATCTCCATCTTTACTTTGAAGGAGGCAGATTCACAACATTTCACTTTAAGGTAGACTCTGAAACTTTTGCATTGATGCAGATGATGTTGCTGGAAAGTGTTAGATCGAATTTACTATGAACAAACTGTTGTGCGACGTACTTTTTATGTACTTTATAGCGCGTCTTGTCAAGATATTCGGAAACACAACAATTGTACAAAGCTACTAGAAAGTATTCTCCACTTTTGGCTATAGCTTCTGGTGACGTGCATGTTTATCCTTGGTTGAAGTAAAGTTTATCTTAGCTTTTGAACAGTTTTGGGGCAGCCGCTGTTTATCTCGTTTTTCATGCAGCGCTAATGTAGTGCCACACCTCGGCATTGGGTGCAGAAAAATATCGGCAACTTCCTGAAAAACTCTTCGAGCCCTCTGATCGTTAAAAGTTTTGGGCGTCTATGAGCAGAGGGTAAAAGCATATCAATGTCACACTCACCGTCAGGGAGTGCTAAAAGCAAACCTAACTAGGCTTCGTCTACCATAGTTTAAATAATTCAATTGCAGTTTTAATTATACATCTGTCGGCATCTGCAGAAGCCTTTTCAAAATCGATACATAATGACTTGAAATGATGTGCTAAAATGCTTATGTAATTATTTTGTTAGATGGATTACTTTATAAATCATGTCGGATAGCAGGAGAATTATCAGGCGTTACAGAGACATTTAATGATTTCAACAGCTGCTATTCTCAAATATTATATATCTTTCGTATTTGGTTCAGTGGTATAACAACAAAACGACGATGCAACTCCTTACGTGATGTCCCATGACGTAGGGGACGCAAGTGCGAAATTTGTGAGAATATCGTTGGTTCTGAGTAAGTAACTCTGCTCTGTAAAGTGTATCAACTCCATCAATAACCAACAACGGATCTTTGGGAAGTTCCTCGTTACTTGTGCAGCACTCTAGATATCACAACTGATTTTTTGCCTTAACGTAGTGAATTGTTTTCAAAAAGGTATGAGGGACGTGATGCTAATTCACATCTCTAATATGATTCAAGCTCTTCTTCAGTTCTGACAGTGCATACTATTCTGTGCAACAATAGGGCGAGGTTAATGACGATCTCTTGATTATCTATTTGCATATATTTTGACACTATTGTTATATGTTTTACTTTACATTTTCGCAGAACCTCAGCATTGAACGTTGTGTCACATAATTTCTTTGCTATTAATGTACACATTTTTTGGGCAGAGTCATAATTCACAGTTAAATCACCCTTCACCCCCCCCCTGTGTATTGCTATTAATTATTGCGACATGCTGTCAAATTTTGAGTGATGAATCAGCCATTGTACTAATTTACGTGTCTTATGTATCGCTGCACTGGAGAGAATGCTGATCTGCACATACTGACAATGTTTCAACGGTATTTGTTATTTAACAGCGAATGGTGCAGTATTAATCAACAGAGAAACTGAAGAATCCCTTAGTACCCTACCTTGTGTAAGTCCACCTTCTACTTTTAATGTTCTTATCAAGACCTCTACAGTCATATCGGACCAAGTGCCACTTCGGAATTTTCAAGTTTAACGAATCGTTATAGATCTTTATGCAACAGTAACGAAACTATTCTTTATCCACGTTTTCATCAAGCTTCGAAATGAATTGCGGATACAAATGAGTTGACTTCGCATACTGCACTAATGCTACATGTCAAAAGGGCAACGTACCTAATAGTAGTTCCCAAACTCTATTTGCTAATAAAATAAGGTAATATTAGTTATGTAGGGTGGCCGATAAAATTAGATTAACTTCATAAAGAACTGGTTAAATTGAAACACTTTATTTTATAACTTAACCAGGTTAATTAACTACTTAAGGCAGTAATAATGTTTTACATATAATATTAAAAAGAATCACTGCATGCATTAAAACTACATTCACTGCCTTGCATTAATCACCGGATACCCCTCGGTTCAGATCTATGTAATTGTGTCAGTATGACGTAGGGCCGCCACGCGCCCGAATCACAGTTTCGACCTTTCTAGGAAGACTTGCTACTAGTTGCTGATAGATGGCGGCAGTTGTTGCCCGCCATTTCTCCCGTAACACGGTGAAGAGTTCAGATGTATTTTTGGGGAGAAGTGACCTTGCCCTCAACCGGCGTTTCAACTCTTCCCAGATATACTCAACTGGATTCAGATCGGGGCTTTGGGCTGGGCACTCAAGTTCTTACACTCACTTATCCTCAAACCACTCCATCGTAACATGTACTTATGAATGACAGCATTAACGTGTTGAAAAACAAACCGGCCATTACCTAACTATTGCCACAGTGTGGGAAGCGTCGAATTGTCCAGGCTTACTTGATACCCTTCGGCGTTTAGGGTTACATGCACTAACAGCAGGGCAACAAGACCGAAGCATGAGAAACAGGCCCACACGATGATTCCTCCACAGCCGAACTTTACTGTGGGGACAATGCACTCCGGTAGGTACCGTTCTCCAGGCATTCACCAGGCATTCACCAGGTCACTCCACATCACTTTTCCATTCCACTGTTCAATAGCGCACCACTGTAATCTGTGACTGTAATGTGGCCGTTTGATCGGGATATGTTTGGCATATGGGATGATGCTCGTCCATGGAATCCTAGTGCAAACAAATCGGGACGAATTGTGCGTTCTCTATCACCACTCCCAATGCTGCCAAAACTCAGTGGCTATGTTATAAAACAACATTTGACGGCTTGCTTTCATTGCACGTTGGAGAGATCACCGGTTCCTGTCGGGACAGTTTTCAAGGCTTGCTTGTTCGAGGCTGGTGATTTATCACTCCATCTGGTTCCAATTTCACCACGATGTGACAGACTGTTGACGAAGGAACTTGTCTCAGATGGCACATATGAAATGATCAAATCGTTGGGTACCTATAATCATACCCCCTTTAAGCCTCATTCATCTCCCTCCGTCCGCTCATGTTGACTGCTAACTCTCGTATAAGCCCCTCCCGATCACTCCGTGGTCTCGCTGCCACACGATGCGTATTTGTGACCATAGGACGAGTTTACTTGCTGCTTAGTGGGAGTCTGGTAGTTAATGGCAATGTATCTTTATAAGTGATCATTTAACTGTTAACTCTACTTCAAATAAATGTCGTAGTTCATTAATTTCTGCCTCAACCACAAGTATGCATATCATAAAGTATAGCTCATTCGCAAAGAAACACTTATTTTGTTCAATACAACAAATATCCAATAACCCTAAGTGGATCTACAATATTATTATTCAATTTGACATTATATTTAATATATGCAAACATTAACTGAAATCCAAATAATAATATCGCCATTTAAGGAGAATCTCAATTCTCCTACATATTTCCATGATATAGTATTATTTACTATAATGGACTTTCTGTACCATCTTTATTCATTCCAGACTCCATTTGTTTTATAAAAAAACTCTCTTACTAGGATAACAATAATAAAATATGCCATCATTATCCATTAACATGATTCCATAAATATGAGAATTGTGGGATCAGTCACACTTTTCTATTTTACCAATCCAACAATAGGCAGGACAGCATACAAGTTCAATTACCAGTCACGCATTCTCTCAGCTCTTACAGACATTTGCATTAGTCTTACTGCTTCAATATAATGACACTACAGTTTCCCAATGCACCTCTTGGATGACTGTCTTGATAACTGATTCAAAAAGTAAAGATACTGAAGAAAAAATGCTGTTATTGAAAGATACGTATATTTTTCTCTGTTTAGAAATATTTTTTAAATTTTTTTCCTCTAGTCCAATTGTTCTGGTAAAATTACTTTTCGTCAGTCAGCTTATCGTATAGGCGTCACTACAGCTAACGGCGTCAGGGTATGGATTCGGAACTCTCGAATTAAAAGGTCCAGAAATCATAGAAATGATTGTTTTTTACGTATATTTGCTCTCTGAAAGTCTCAATGTCACTTCCTTCCATTATGTAGCCAGTTCCATTCATAAAACTCATAATCATATCAAATCTACCGAGGGCAAACGTTAACAGATGACAACGGGTTTCCATTATCAGCTGCTGAATCTATATCCATAGTCTTTGAAGGAAGTTTCTGATCATTTTTTTCTACACGGAATGCCAAGCAGCGACACTACATCAGCGCTACATACAAAAAAAGAAAACAACGCCTTCAAACTACTGAACAGCAAAGACGAACTGAGGAAGAACGTTGCTTCATTCATCGATAAACATACGCGTCACCAGAAGTTATTGGCAAAATGGAGATTGCTTTTTAGTATCTTTGTACAATGGTTGTGCTTCCGAAGATGTTGACAAGACGCACTATAAATCATTTAAATAGTACGTCGCCTAACGGCGTATTCATAGTAAATTCGATTAGCACTTTTCCACCAACATTATCTGCAGCAGTACAACATAGTTTCAGAGTCAGCCTTGAAGTAAAGAGGAGTGAATCTGCCTCCTTCAAAGTGGAGATGGAAAGAAGAAGATGGACGTTTGAAACTAATAACGCTTCACGGTCCTGCTCAAAGAAATCCGTTTAAACCTATATTCTGTAATATTAAGACGGATTTTGAAAGACATTGTGAATGCAGACAAGGGGAGCTATCGTGCAACAGTATGTGTGGTACTCGTGATAATGAATCTTGCAATAATCCACGTTCAACCATAGAAGAGGAAGATAAAAACCCGAAGCAAATGTCATACTTTGACATACTGTGAGGACATCCAGTTACAGCTCCCGTTCATCAAAGTAACTACATTGTTTGTTGTTCAAATTTTTACATGATTTGTACATGGAAATAACTGCCTTAAATAGGTTATATTGTTTTTCAACTTTTTCGCTGATTACGAACGACTATTGAATTAATTAGATCAAGAAAAACTTTAAAAACAGTACACCCTATTTAAGGCAGTTATTTCCATGTACAAATCATGTAAAAATTTGGACAACACATATATAAATCTTAATTTGTTTTCGATACATGCTTTTAACAGTACCGTATCACTTACAAATTTCTGTAGCCAGTGGAGTGGTTTCACTCACTTTACAATTATTAGATCCTGGTTCTCTTTTCGAATAAAATAAATGGTTTTACAATATCAGATCATAACACTGCCTACCAAAGGGGCAAATTTTCGTACCCTTGTAGTCCTTAGAATCGTATATGTTTTTATATTAGGAACTTGCATATGAGATATTCTCCAGTTTAAATTCTTGTATCACGCTCTTGTAAGAAAATCTCATATTGGCAGCACCTTTTCTAACTTGACAGATTTTCCGCATCTTGCACGCTCCAAAAAGCGATGGTCAGCAGGGTTAATTCTATGTTTCAGCTTTATACGTTGTTTTTCGCTTAAAACAACTACACTGGACTCTTTGGTATACTTGGTATCCTAAAACAAATTTTGATTGAATACATAGGTGAATAGTAAGCGCGGACAAACGTCTAAATTGATTTTTGTCAATTATTTGCATAACAATGGCCTTTAAGTATTCTGTTTCTACATATTTAATTTTAGCTTAATAATAACTTACCGCAGTAGCATTCAGGACATTCTGAAGAAAAAGCTTACTTAAATTATGGTGATTTAAAATTTTAATGTTTTACAATCGAAACATACAGAATGTAACAGAATTTTCGTTCGATATTATGTTGCAATTACTTTTTAGATATTACAAGTGAAATTGAATTTTGTTGTAAATTTATGAGTTCTTGTACTTACTGGAAATGTCATTACAGCTCTATGATAATATTTATAGGTATTTTTAGATATTGTATTGCTAGCTGTTTTGATGAATGGCTAAGTTGATTATGAAATCACTGTGTTTATAATGGTTTAATGACTGTTGTGTGTAGAAAATAACCTGTGTATGTATAATTGTCCTCCTGATTTATTGCGCTCTAATTTCAATTAGCAACAGGTTTAATAGTGCTATTGATAGTTCCAACCTTCTTCTGATTTAGAACGTTATTGAAATTGCTATATTTCTGGTTATTTCATCTATCGATTTATTTTGTTTGGGATAAAGTGTTGTTAATAAATCACTCTATGTTACTACTTGTTCACTGGGTTGATTTTTGCATTTTGGTAGCCTTAATATTGCGTTTTGTATTATTACGAACAGAAATTCGGGTAGAAGTGTTATGCAAGTTGTATATATATGTGTGGTATTTAATGGTAAAATGTTATATTTCATTAATTCTAAAGGAGAAGTAAATGAATCAATATATTAAAATTGCTTAAACCTGAATGTTAATGTTCACGTTTCCTCTTTCAAATTTTAATGTTATGTTCGGAAAGCATCAGGAAGTTTCTATCTCGATGTTTCACATGCCATTCTTGAGTTCATGAGATTTGTTTTCAGTATCTCATAATGTTAACACAATATACCATATACTCTGCAACCTGTGTAGTTTGCAGGATGACTTTTATGACAATTCATATATGTTCCTTAGATATGTGCTTTTCATTATATGTTTCAATGATTTCCACACATTTAAGCATGTTAGGGATGTTAGGTTTTTCCTTAGGCTTCCACTGTTCTTAGTGTTACCGCACGTCGGCACTTAAACATTGAAATATGGTATGAATTGTATTCTTCACATTGGGTACTTTTTCGATAGTAATGTTAGGGTTTAAATTTTCTTTTACATTCACTACTAGAAAATTTTAGAATGATGAGTCATTGTTTGCCTTTCAATATGTTTTATTAATGTTTCAGACTACAAAGCAATCTAAAAGTACCTTCCTACGTGTATTTCTTTCAATTCGGAGAGCAACCCTGTAATTTTTGTTTGGCGTTTTACTATGATTAAGGAAATTTTATAGTACCACTCAGTTTTAACGAAGTTCAAGAAGAGCATGCTAAACTAAGAGAAAAGCACATGATAATTGTACAAGATGCTGCAATAGAGCAAATTGAGTACAAACATTAATTCAAACCTTCTTCGTCACAAACAAGGAAGGAAAATATGTTTGTCGTTTACCAGGCTGCTTGTTAACATGTAGGAGTGCGCAGTTCGGTTCATAACATTCTAGTTTTTGTCCTTTGAATATTGATCATTTGATACTAACGTCTTTAGTTTCTCCAGCAGTAAGACTAAGCATTTCGATCTGGCGTACAGATACTGTCATTAGCACTATTTGATTCTCTCATTTCAGACACTTTGGCCAAAACAATCTAAGATACGTCAGAATCATATATTTGTGAAGGAATGGAATTTCCTTCTTTAGTGGTGCAGTTAAAACCTTGAATTCATGAACATCCTGTATGGATCACCTAGACATAATTTTCTTTTGGATGGCGATTCAGCAGAATTGAACTGAAACGCAGTCGAGAGAACAACATACATCTTTCTTCTCGACTCACGTGATGTTTGCTCTTGCAACAGACGAATGACGAATGTATGCTGATGAATCGCGTAGGTGTTGGGACCACCATCGCCAGACCGGGATAGGGCAGGACATTGCGAGACGGACTGTGCTTCTACCTGAACTTCGTATTATTGCTGCTCCAATAGTTAACATTAAAACCATAATATAAATGTAGCAGTCAGTGGATAATTCAGTGTGTGCAGAACAGTTATTTAATCCTGCAAAACTTTCATTGTTATTCCTGGAACTGTAATCTCAGTGTTCAATGTTAAACGATTGTATTCAAGTCAAGTAAGATGTGGTCCAATGCCAGATGGAAGTAATATCTGTGTGTTTTTCAAGTGTGGTGTTATATGAAGTTTTTGGGAAACTTTGTACCTTATCGGCCACATTTATCATCTTTCACGATGACTCGTCATGACTGAATCTTTGGTCGCTATAACTGAAAGTTCATTGAACATCTCTGGAACTGTAATCATCATTCTGTTTGTGTTTTAGCGCGTTATCGTATCATTTGAAATTTTTAACGACTCAGGAAGTATATTTTATGTAATCACAGCCAAAAATAAGTATTAATTGCTCGAGCCATTACAGTGTGTTTATATCTAATTGGTATACCAGATGTGTAAGGGCACTTACATTTGTGTTTTCAATAGCGATGATAATTTCTAATTGCATATAATAAGCATGTGTTATGAAGTTGTCATTAGGTATTCAGTGTAGCCATCTTGTTTGAGATAATCACTTTAATATTGTAATAAATTAACTATTTGCAACCTTGGCTGTGCGTTCTACTGACTAACAATTAGCTTAATGTTTTATACACGTAATGAGTTTCTAGTCGGATGGTGCTGGTAAGACTGAAAAAGGAGGGACTCCATGACTATTGGTATAACCACAGTACGCATAGGGATATTTTCAGGATCCGTTCAGATCATTGATTCTAGCCGCGGGTTAAACCAGATAGTACATTTTAGAATCCCTTTAATGGAGAAGCATTGTGACGTCTTTTGGACAATTCCCCCGCGTCACATATTGTCATGTGTTTTTCAATCCTCGGTGTACCAAACCAGTTTTACATAATTGATTCCGCTCCGTTTTGCCATGATAATAATCTGTTCAGCGCCAACATCTATGTAGTCATACTATAGAGTTTCAACTATCAATAGCAGCGCTTACGACGTACTTTCACTTAAGCATTGTCGTATATGCTAAAGCACTATTTGATGTGAGTAGTAGCACGAAGTTTAATTTGTGGCTTGCTACATTTATATCTAGACTTAGCAGAAACAGAGGGAGACCGAGCTTTTATTTCGCATTTCCAGTCGTTAAACTGTGGGAGATAATAGAGATGCAGTCCTATTAAACAGCCATTTCTAGATGCATCTTGTGTACCAATTCATGCTTGAATTGAATTTGAATATTCTTATGGCTTTTAAACATTCATAGCCCAGTACCCGATAAGAGCCGAACAGCCTAAGTTGAATTTACCGCCTTGCGACTTAGGTAAAATGTTACAGTCTTCAGTTAGATAATCAAACAACTCTCTCTAATCCCCTGAACGCCAACACCTAAGCAGACCTATAATAGAATTTCACTTATTATTAGCGACGTTTATGGTGCACCCCAATTTTTTAACATTGTCCGGTTGTTGAATGATGGTTGTTGAATCCTGTCCTATCACTCATTTCCAATTGCTTCTTGTGAAACAATTCAAGCATAAACAGAGTTTGAATATAATAATGACATTTATGGCTCAGTCACAAATAGGAGTCAACCACAGCCTAAGTAGAATTTACCATCTTGCCTTTGCCTGAGGAAAAACGGATTAGTTTTCAGATAGACTGCTCAGTCACTTTCATCCCCGGTGTATAAAACAGCAATTTTACAAAATCCATTCCACTCCATTTTACCATGATAATATTTTTAATACCAGCACCTATGAAAACCAAATATAGAGTTTACGAGCACTAAGTTTAATTTGTGGCTTCTTAAGTTTATATCCCTGTAGTACATCTAGACTGAGAAGAAAGAAGACCTAGTTTATTTTACATTTTCAGGGGTTAAGAGGTGGGGGATAATAGAGATGGAAGTCGTATAAAACCGGCATTTCGATATGTTTCTTGTATAACAATTCATGCGTGAATTGAATTTGAATATCTTTATAGCCTTTCGATATTTATGGCTCAGTGTCTGATAAGAGTCGACCAGAGCCTAAATTGAATTTACCATCTTGCATTTGCCTAAGCAGATTCGAGATAGTCCTCACTTAAAATGATCACCCACTGTGTACAAAGAAAAAGTTTCCATAATCTATACCACTCAATCTTAACATGAGAGTCTCTCGAACGTATAAATTATGGATACTTATTATAGAATTCCATCTATTATTGGCTACGTTTAGGACGCACTTTCACTTAAACATTTTCTTACATGCA
>JAGDQP010018377.1:0-24921 GCA_022664845.1 Lepisma saccharinum | reverse complement strand
AAACATTTTCTTACATGCAAACGTACTAATTGACCTGCGTAGTAGTTCTAAGTTTAGTTTGTGGTCTGTTAGGTATATATCCTTGTAGTACATCTTTGTAATCAATATATTCCATATACACTTTAAGTACACCAAATTCAATTCTGGTACACTTCCAGTTGAAACGGTTTAGGACTAAAAACTAATCAGAATTCAATAATGAGGAGAAATATAACTGACTTTGATGGGTTCCCTGGATGTTAGCTTTCAGTATACGACTGCGTCCCGGGGCAGGATTGGTTTAAAATCTTATCATATCAAACTACCAAACAATTCTTATCTCATAGGACGAAAGTAACTCCAAGGAGCTACAAGTCCAGCTTGGTGGCCCTACGGGCCAAGCATTTTACTTTCTCTAAACTTAGCAGAAACATGGTGAGAGCTAGTTTTTATTTCACATTGGCAGGTGATGAATGGTGGTTTGTAACAGAGATGCAGTTTTATTAAACACCCATTTAGAAATAATTATAGTTTAACAATTAATCCATGAACCGAGTTTGAATATATTAATGACATTTAGACATTTATGGCTCAGTGCCAAATAGGAGTCAACCACAGCCTAAGTAGAATTTACCATCTTGCCTTTGCCTGAGAAAAAACGGATTAGTCCTCAGTTAGAATGCTCAGTCACTTTCATCCTCGGTGTATAAAACACCAATTTTACATAATCCATTCCACTCCTTTTTACCATGATAATTTCTTGATTGCCTACACCGAGGCCATCTATTAATAGCGGCGTTTACGACCCACTTCCTTTTAAGGATTATTCTAAATACGATTGTACTAATTGGCCTGCGTACGAGCACTAAGTTTAGTTTGTGGCTTGTTATGTTTATATCTCTGTAGTACACATCTTTACTTAGAAGAAAGAAGACCTAGTTTATTTCACATTTTCAGGGGCTTAATGGTGGTGGTTAATACAGATGGAAGTCATGTTAAACAGGCATTTCTAAATGCTTCTTGGAAACAATTCAAAAGAAGGCCTCAACTTCATAAAATAAATAGGTAAGCGTATCACACAATCATCTGGTGATGATAGAGCAATCACCCTTCTAATTCAAAGAATAAGCATGGCAATTCAAAGAGGTAATGTAGCTTCAATCCAACGAGCCATACCCAAAGGCAAGGAATTAGATGAGATATTCCTACTGTAATTTTGATTTATTTGACGGAACGTTTGTCACTTTAAATAATTATAAGCAGGTAACCGCTAACATGAAGCCTACCGTTGTAGCGGATGAAATGTTTCCTGAAGGAGTTGGACCATACATGGAGATGGAAGAGGTAGGAATTTCTGATGGCCTGTTAATGTGTTTGGCGGCAAATCAGAAAGCAGTTCATACAGACCTTTCCAATGATTACGAAGACATATTTGATGATCACGGTCTTGCAGTGATTGTGATGGTGGCCTTCCGAATCATCAAGCTTAAAGCATTAAATAATCAAACTTTGTCGTTATTCATTCGTATATTATCATTGTTGATTATGTTAGTGATTAGAACACAAACCAATTCCATTTTTTTCATTTAAAACAAGAATGTGTAGTAAATAAATAGTTTTATAGATTTCAACAATTCATGCGTGAATTTAATTTGAATATGTTTATAGCCTTTAGATATTTATGGGTCATTGACAAATAGAAGTCAACCACAGCCTAAATGGAATTCACCATCTTGCTTTTACCTTAGATAAAGCAGAATTGGAATCAGGTAGAACGGTCAGACACTTTCGTCCTCGGTGTACAAAGCACCAGTTTTTCATATTTCATTCCACTCCTTACAATGATAATTTCTTGAACGATAACACCTATGCAGACATATTATAGAGTCTCATCTCTTAATGGCGGCGTTTACGACCAACTATTACTTATCACTTTCAGAGTGATCGACGCGATGTGGCGACGACTGCTTGTTATCTAGAATCCGACTGACGCTATATTGTGTCGTGGTCTCTATTTTTAAATATGTTTTCTCCGAGCATATTTACTTCATATTGTTCCATCATTGGGTGTATACAGCATATTTTCCCCATGGAAAACAACACAGAAGCTTGGGGCATTGACGTCAGAATGTTTACTTCTACTCTTGTTTCACTTAGAGAACTTCACTATTTTATCTTTTTTTCGCGCCGTTCTCTTTTGTCTTCTCCGATTCTGTGGTTGTCCTTGTAAAAATATTCCTGCGGTGCGATGTCTTCATTGAGTAAGCCGTGATACTTACAGTTTGTATATGAAGGTCTGTTATTATATTCTCCTAAAAATGTATTGGAGGCCAGAAAGGTCGCCGCTGCATGATTTTGTACATAATAAAAGTAAGTGTACGCACGACAATGTCTTAAGTCTCCATTGACAAAATCTCACGTGTTTATCTATAAAAGTTGTGATAGTATAAATATTTTTCTAAACTCTTTTCCAGCGCTGGGCTGAAAGTGATACAGATTGTTCTAAATTCGAATGTAGTAACTGACCTGCGTAGTGTCACTAAGTTTGGTTTGTATCCTTGTGGTACATCTAGACCTAGCAGATATATTGGCAAACCTAGATTTTATTTCCCACCTGCAAGCTCAAATTGTGATTGATAATAGAGTCTTACCATCGTGCATTTGCCTGTGGAAAACGGAGTAGTCCTCAGTTAGAATATTCAGCCAATGTATACAATACAGCAGTTTTCCGTAATCTATTCCACCCCATTTTACTATGATAATCTCTTAAACGCCAACACCTATGTAGAACTACTATATTATTTAATCTATTAATGGCGACGTTTAGGAAGCACTTTCACTTGAACATTCTTTTTCATGCAAACGTTTTAGTTCAGCTACGTAGTAGGACTAAATTTAGTTTGTGGATTGTTACGTTTATGTCCTTGTAGTACATCTAGGTGTTAAATGGCGGAGGATAATAGAGGTCGAAGCCACTTGAAACAGGCAATTCTAAATACTTCTTGAGTAGTAATTCAGGCATGAATTCATTTTGATTATATTTACGGCGTTTAGACGTTGATGGCTCAATGCTTAATTGGAGTCTACCACAGCTTAAGTGGAATTCACCATCTTGCTTTTGCCTGAGGGAAAACGGAGTAGACTTCAATTAGAATGATCAGCCACTTTTCGTCCTTGATGTACAAAGTGCCAGTTTTACAGAATCATTTCCACTGTATTTCCCACGATAATCTCTTGAATCATTCTAATCGATAATCTCTTGAATCTCTATTATAGAATTTTATCCATTAATGTTGGCCGTTTTCGACACAATATCAATTAAACCTTTCAACTCGATCAACGCGATAAGGCGACGGCTGATTGTTACCTAGAATCTGACTGACGCTATATTGCGTCGTAGTCTCTACCGGTATTTTTAAATACATTTTCTCTGCTAATATTTACTTTATATTATTAAATGATGGGGCGTATTCGTAATATTTTCCCCATCGATAACAACACTGAAGTATTGGACATTAACTTCAGAATGTTTACTGCATCTCTTGTTTCACGTAGAGGCCTTCAATTTTCCCCCGTGCTTATCGAGTCGATCCAATTTTATTTTCTCTTATTATATGGTTGGCCTTATGAAAGTATTGATTGACGCTGTGTCTTCGTTGAGTAAACCGTGATATTTACACGATTGGTACTAACTTTTGTGATCATGTACTATGTAAAATGTATGGAGGCCAGAACGTTCACTGCTGCACGAACGTTTTGTGCATAATGAAAGTATGTGTACCCACGAAAACGTCTTCAGATAAAATCTCACGTGATTATCTCTAAAATGTTTGATAAGATAAATAATTTTTAATAATTTTCTATCTGCGGGTTGTAAGTGTTAAGCACTGTTCTTAATACGAATGTACTTACTGACCTGCGTAGAAGCACTAAGTTTAGTTTGTGGCTTCTAACGTTTATATCCCTGTACTACATCTATACTTAGTAGAAACAAGGGGACACCTAGCTTTTATTTCACAGTTGCGGGCGTCAAGTGTTGGGGTCTTCTTCTCCAATTACTTCCTCTGAGAGTTTTCTCTATCACAAACGCCTTTTGGGTTATAAAAGAAAATCTACGGTATTTTTTCATCTGTTCCTGGACGGGTGCACTGTGTACAAGAACTAGACCTTATGTTCCAGATGTGAAAGCTCGTATGAAATATATATCCCTGCATGGTTCTGAGAACAGCTTGGCGTTTGAATGAGCTTATTTGCTTGTATTGCAATTGGTTTTCGTACAATTGGAAACTAACATTTTCTATATGATTCTCCCTTTTCTCCTCCTTCAGTCTAGTGATATGTTCATCCTATAGATGATTCTACCTGCCGCATACAGTCCTTTGTATATATAAAATGACACACTTTTGTTTCTCTGTTAATCTTCCTTAGTCATATGATAGTTCTTGGCACTTCCTCCAATTTCCAGAACTTGTTCAGTTCTTCATTGAGGTCACTACACTGAATTTGGAGTACTTTTACACCTAGAACACTTGTTCAACGCCCTCCGAGAGCACCCTCCCTAGCCTGGCTTGTTTGTTACGCTACTGGCTGACAGGCCGCGCACGAAGATAAATAAACTGCGTTAAATCACTGAATTGGGGTTCATTACCATTCTTCTGAGAAAGTTCGCACTGTCTTCCAGAAGCTGGGTCCAACTTTTCTGTCGTCAGAAATAATAACACAGTATACTGGATCAGCAATCATAGAGCATCAAGAGATCTTACACATTCACTCACTGTATCGTCAAATTTTCGAAGGACTGTGGCTGATTCCTGTATTAGCGGTGGATGAGGAACCAGACACTTTAATACAATATTCACTAACTCCGTTTTGTTAGGTATCGCGATTAAGTCACATACTTCGGCATAATTGGCGTCTGTTTTGGTATAGCACCCAATAGCTGAGACGGCTCATCACGTAATGCACTTTTCAAATATTGTAGATTTTGAGCACAAATGAGATTATTGTTGCTATGCACTGATGCCACAAATAAATCCTTTAATTCCAGCCATTCTAACATGTCACCGTCAAACACTGGAAGTTCGAGAATTGGAAGCTTCAATGTTCCATTTATTGAAGGGGAAGGGGGGTTCGCACTCGCTGATCCCATTTTGTTTAGATCCACACACACACAGTTGTCACTCTTGCATCAATGCTAGCGAGCCCGTCTTTACTTTGAAATGCTGTGTCATCACAACACACTAATGATACATCGTCGAGTAGCTGAATGTAGTCACGAAGTAATAGTTGCACCTTGCCTTTGTGAGTGTGAATGGCCGACACGCTCTTCGTGTCTAAACTTTACACTGTATTTTCCAGTCTAGTCACCTTCGCTTTCAGTGGTCACTTTTACCTGATGAAGCTTCCATGTCTCTTCACAAATAAACACGCACGGATTAGGATGAACACTAACGGATCACGATAAGCACACTACGAATTATGATAAGCACGGGTGGATTACGATAACCACGACACAAGTTAAAATACGATTCTCGAATATGCACGGGGCCGTGGTGTTATTGATGCGCATCCGATTGCCACTTAATTAATTACGTATGTTGGTCCCTATATTAGCAAAGTAAGAATTAACGAAATTCACAATTTCCTCCTTATCTTTTATTGTTTCATTATTTACTTCTATTGACGGTAAATCGGTACCCTTCTTCTCGTGCCCAGTGAGAAAGTCAAAGAGCGATGTTGATTGTTGGCAGTGTACTGACCAGAATAAATTTGGTTAAAATAAACAACTATTTTAGAGCTGAAACCCTCTCCTCTTCTTGACTGAACTCGGGCACCATTTCGCTTTTCATAGAAGACGAAGACTTTGTTCCGTTGTTATTTCTTAGGGCATCAAACAAAATATAATGCTCTATTAGTTGCTTCTCTTTCGCGGCTTCACCATTCGGATTTCTCTGATAACACCTGAACGATACCATCCGACGTAACAATTTCGCTTCTCAGATACCTGTAGTGCACCGGAATTCCAGTTCGTGTTCTTGCGGATTTTAGTCGACACATCTCCAGAAGGGTTTTCCACACTACGCCAATGGATATGCGGAGGCAAACTCGGTGTCGTCTCAGATGTAACGGTGGAGTTGGGAGCAGGAAGACAAAGAATCTTCGTCATATTCTAAGATACTTAGAAAATTATTGTTGAATGCTCCTTCATGATGAACTCACCAGAACTGCTTAAATGTGATCAATGCTGGTGCACTACTCATTAGTCGTTGGCTTCCCTACACCGTCCTTTGGACAGTCATTTGACGTCATGTACAATATTTACAAAAAAAAAAAAAAAAACCTTTTCCTCAACTGAAATATATTTTCACTTTCGTCCGTTACAAAACGCTGTCTGTGCTGGAATGCTGTTTTTACATTGCTGTATCCAAAGATTCCAACGCTGGCAAATGAACATTTGAGCCTAATACACCGCTACTGGATACTCCACTTTGATTACACAATATGAAAATGCCTTTCTTTTATCATCCTTCAAGTTCTTGTCAGACTTCATGCTTTATTCGATGGTTTCTTGTCGTACTCAACACCATGTACATTAACAAAATATTTAATGTCGTACATTTAATAGAGATTTTTTCAAGAAGGAAATCAATACCAGAAATTTCCTGTCGTACTCAACACCATGTACATTAAAAAATCACAAAAACAACTGTTTGAAATCAAAACTTTGAAATCAATGATCTTTTAACAAGGTGGTCATTTGAGGTGAGTTAGCAATGGCTTTTGATTGACAAGTGAAACTGGTGCTTTTCCGGAAAGAGCTAGAGAGATAATTTCAATAGGTAAGAGACAGGAAGTGAATTTTTAATCATATGAGATACGTGATTGGTAGATAGGACTATCTCTTTGAGTATTTAACAAGATGGTTATTGAATATATGTTTGATTATTTTGTTTGAGGAAAAATTGATAGAATGTTAACATTGTAACGTTTTGACTGTTTTATGATTATTTTTGACACACCTTATCAGTGGATTTATTTGCTTTTTAAAAATATGAATACAATTCCTACGTGTTATATTGAGATTAATATTTAAAGTAAAAAAGTGCAGTTGATGTTTAGTATATAAATGAGGTTGTTTGTGAGTGCTGCTCCCAATTTATATTTTGTATAATTTTTAACAGAATATTGAGAAAGTAAGAACTTGTTTTTTATGTTTATGTCTTTTATTTCCTTTGAGTGCATTAATCATTAACATATCAAGTAAAATGTCTTTGCAGTTGGCATTTATTTCTACTTATTTAATTTTAATATAAATATTTGTCAAATTAATACATGTATGATACGTGCTAAATCTTTATAAATCAACGATGTGCATAATATCTTAAAAATCCGGGCACTAGTTATAATACATTATTTTAGGCTTTTGTGTATATCAAACTTAAAGTACATATATATACCCCGCTGCTTAGTATAGACCTCGTAGACTCATTATAAGGCCTGGATCATTTTATGAAGTTTTAGTTTTAAAAACTCGAAACTGTACATGTATCTTTTTAAGGAGCAGCCTAATGAATCTTTAGTCGTTTCGTAAATAATGTGTATTAAAAAAAGGGGATGTCCGTTACTTTTGAAAAACTGGAGTTGGATATCCTAACAAGTTTAATATGTTATTGCAAAAACAGACCCGAGTCACATTTATAAGGTTTTGAGAAAAACGAAAAGAACTGATATTCTCTAAAACAGTAAGGATATGGAGTATAGGTTTTGGGGCTATCTGAGTTTTTTTTAAACATTCTGGTACTTGAATCAGGACCATTTGTTATGCAAAACATGCGTCTACTTCCAGAGAGCCTGAAACAAGCAACAACCCAAGACCACCATAAAAGTGACTCAGGTCTCTTTTTACAATAACATTCAGTTCTAAATAACTATATCTAATCTCCAAGAAGGTCCCAATATAAATATGCAAATAACGCACAGTTTGTAATAGATTTTAGTGTAAAATGCGTATTAGGAGAAATCACATTTCTGTGAAATCCTGTTTTTTTTCAATGCACTCTTCAATAGCGGTTAATTTTGTCTATATATATATATATATATATATATCGGTCTAAAATAAATTTACATTTTAAATCTTTAATGAACAATTAATTTAGGAGCCTAGATACGAAGTATAGATAAGTTAATGCGTAAAATGAACATTTGTGGTAAGCTCATCTATTCTATAGAAAATGCATATAACGCATAATATCCCTATTTTGTATATAGGCTCGTAATGTGTATGTTTAAAGATAAATGTATTAGTAAGGTTAGATGTATGGTTAAGGTAATGTTTAAAGCCGTACGAAAAACTTGTATAGAAATTTGTAATGTGGTTCAAGCTCTGAATACCTTTGATGTCTAGCTTTGAGACACTTGCTTCACTTTGTATTTCGGTAACTTAGTATGGATAATTACGTTGTGGATTTATAACTTTCAGTGCTTTTAGATTCGATTATGAAGACTTTACACTCAATAAACAAAACATTGACGTAATTTTGTACACAATGTAAATTTATATTAAAAGGTTTGATTTTCAGCTATAACTTTCCATAAAATATAATTTGTGTTCGCCAGGGAAACAATAACAGGTAATTAACAAATTATTAGTGAAATTTAAACTTAACATCTGTTCTCTTTAAGTTACAAGAGAGTAATACTTTTAATCATATGTTTGTGTATGTGATCAGGTAAAGATAATGTGCAGAAGTACGCTTTATTTGAAAGAAATATTCCATTTGAACACTTCTATCTCTTGTTCTGATATCCAATACGGTTTTAACCTAGTGTCTGATTCATGTAAGCTGGATGTCAA
Organism: Lepisma saccharinum; assembly: GCA_022664845.1. Lineage (NCBI taxonomy): Eukaryota > Metazoa > Arthropoda > Insecta > Zygentoma > Lepismatidae > Lepisma > Lepisma saccharinum. The sequence continues at coordinate 16,088 of JAGDQP010018377.1, read as the reverse complement.
ATCGCGTTCTATTTTTTCTGATATGAATGATTTAAGATACAATTTATTTAGTAGATTAACCCATGCAGTGTTTACAATATTTAAATTGTCTTCGTATTTATATAATTTTCTATTTCTAACAAGGGTAAATGTACATACTCGTAATGAAATTTGTATTAGAGTGCCATTCAAAATCCATCTAAAGACGTACAAATAGAAGTCAGCAACCAACAATATAATAGACAGTGAACATGTTCATGCGAGCAATATTCTGTAATGTACTGAATACGAAAAGTTTTATACAATTCCACCCACCCTCTCATATGTTCCTGTTTCAAATTACACTAGAGTCACATTTTGCAGTCGTTCCTTTAATCAGTGAAATTTAGTTAACTGAATCGAATCAAATATTGTGAAGTGAACCACTTGTAACATTTGAGCAACAAATCATGTTTTTCTCCAGTGAATAATAAAGTGAAGGATTATTTCCCATATCACGCCAGAGGTTCTTTACATGTTACAATGTTTTGTCAGTGACCTTCCTACGCAAATTTTCAGTGCGTCGTTGTATATCCTTTCTGAAAATCAACATTTTATGAACTTTTGAGGCTAATTTCTCTTCATTAAAATAGTGCTACCCTCGTACACATTTATGCGTTCCAATGCGCATCGAAAGACAGATGGAATGACAATATATACCGTATGTGTTCTATAATTATTTCCAGTGATGTGCCCTATGGAAAATATGTAGTCGTTTTTTATTCTGCTTGTGCGAACATAGAAACAGTGAAATAAAAACTTTTTTTAATATGTTATGGAAAACTCTGACTTGAATTTTGTTTAATGCCTTTAGGAACTTTTGACTCAGGCCAGTACTAACTCTGACTCAACGCCTGAAGCTTGTACTGCTTTCTCGCTTTTTTCTCCAATTCGCTGGTTCATACCTTTTGTACGAGAACGTTGCAAAAACTAACCTTCCTCCAACGAACAATACTTAATTATCATTGTGTGTTTTCGTGTATTCGTAAGAGATGGGCCCTTTTCGCCATCTTGTGTTATATGCGTACGAAAGGGTTTCCTTTAATCTTTGCAAAACCACAAACACTTTATGCAGATTTATAGACAAGAACTGTCCTAATCTATTTCGGGAATTTCCAGTTGAATACATTGCGCATCAGCACTTTACTAGGTAAGGTATGAAGAGGACTCATTTTCCTTTTACAGACCTAAATTTTACATGATTGGTTCTTAAAGACAAATTAGTGTGTGAAGAAATAAATGTGTGTTCATTGTTGATTATGTGCGTAGCTATATTCCCAATCAATTGTCCATTATAAAAGCAAGCCAAACTTGACAAAGAATATAGAACTTCCTACCATTTTAAACCTAGCACAGCAGAACCAAAGCACAGACATAACCTACTTTCAATTGATTTACCTGATACGAACCGTACTTCCAAGAGCTTATATTATTTTTCCAAAGCTCTTTCTCGTTGTGGCAAAACCTTCCCTAGAGGTGGCAATCTCAGTGTAAGCAAAACTTTCCACAGAGTGGCAATCTCAGGATAATCAAAACTTTCCCCAGAATTCTCATTCTCAGTGTAATCAAAACTCACCCCAGAAGTGGCATTCTCAGTGTAATCAAAACTTTCCCCAGAAGTCTCATTCTCAGTGTAATGAAAACTTTCTCCAGAAGTGGCACTCTCAGTGTAATCAAAACTTTCCGCAGAAGTCTCATTCTCAGTGTAATGAAAACTTTCCCCAGAAATGGAACTCTCCGTGTAATCAAAACTTTCACTAGAAGTGGCACTCTCAGGATAATCAAAACTTTCCGCAGAAGTCTCATTCTCAGTGTAATGAAAACTTTCCCCAGAGGTGGCAATCTCAGTGTAATCAAAACTTTCCACAGAGTGGCAATCTCAGGATAATCAAAACTTTCCCCAGAATTCTCATTCTCAGTGTAATCAAAACTTACCCCAGAAGTGGCATTCTCAGTGTAATCAAAACTTTCCCCAGAAGTCTCATTCTCAGTGTAATGAAAACTTTCCCCAGAAGTCTCATTCTCAGTGTAATGAAAACTATTCCCAGAAGTGGCACTGTCAGTGTAATCAAAATTGTGCTCAGTAATGGCACTCTCAATGTGGGTTTCATAAATCCAATCTTCGGTCAACATTAACGAAATGTTAAGTAATTTTGAGAGCTTTGAAACACATTACATTAGTTAACTAACGATTTGTTAAATCCTTAACCAAATTTGATGGAGCGAAACCATCAGTGTAATACATTCATAAAATTTTGTAGTTAAAATTGAAAAGTTTATCAAAAGGCTGTCAATATCTGTGTACTAGTTTTTGTGATTAACAAAATAAAGTTCCAAATGTTAATTGCCTTAAAACGTGTGAATTATTTAAAAATATTTAAGTAGTTATTGCCATATTAAAATTAAGAAATTAATTCAAGTTCTGTGAAATTTTGCAAGTGCTTTTTACTTGCATATACGCAACTTTTCGCGTAAGTATCTTTTTGTATTTCGATCCCTCCTAATATATACAGAGTGTAAATTAATTAATGTAACAAACTTCGGGAGGTGAATCCTCATATCAAAACAAGAAATAAAAGTTCATATGAACACGCACTCTACCATGCGTAGCTTCGGCGCTAGAGGGCTCCAAATACGTCCAAAACTATATTTCAAGGCGATTTATTTTGAATATTAATTCGAAATACAGAGCTGGCGGTTTGTCGTTTCATCAAAGAAATCAGATTTGCTCTTTCAGAAAATGCGCAGGTCAGACGTGATGGGAAAATGCGCGAGCGATTCTCGAGTGAAATGAGGGACTCCCCAAGAATCCCCAGCTATCACCTTGCAATTAACCTGGTTTTGTTCTCTGATAGGAAGTAATCCTCTACTTGCTATCTTCGACCCACATTCGCTGTGCAATTCTTGTGGAATCTCTCACTTCATTCAGAGAATCCCTCACGCACTTTTCCCTCACTTCTCTCATGTGCATTTTCTGAACGAGAAAGTGATTTCTTTGACGAAACGACGAATTGCCAGCTCTGCAGCTAGTAGTATTTGAAATAAATCGCCTTGAAATATAGTTTTGGGTGTCTTTGTGTCCCTCTAGCGCCGAAACTACGCATGATATAGCGCGTGTTCATATGAACTTTTTTTCTTGTTTTGATATGATGATTCACCTCCGGAAGTTAGTTACATTCATTAAGTTATACCCTGTATACGTAAACCACGCTGTTGTATTCACTACCGTAGAGTACTTGAGGAGTCTTTCGATACCAGAAGATAAAGTATTAATTCAAGAAAAAATATTCAGAATATATTTTCTTCCTTTAGAATATTTAACTTTTTTGAGTAACCGACTAAGCAATCATTGGTCCTCTATCGTGAAGTTGGAAGGTAACTTACAAATTCAGTCGTTCACATCAACAACGTTGTAACCAACTTTTTGTTTCAAGATATGTAATGATGGAATAAGGTCTTATTGAGCATCGAAAATATGGTAGCGATATTAGTTCTTTTCTTAAGAACTGTCAGTTCTTTCTGTACTCTGAAATGTGTGTTGGAGGAAAACAATATGACCTATTGTCTCCTATTTACTGGAACATTTAGTACTTGTTCGTTACAACGGTCTTGGAACTATTCAGTTATACAAATGTGGGAATTACATTTTCATATGGTGGTAACACTGCTTACCTGTCGACACCTGAGTATTATATTGTCGTATCTCTCATTAAATTCCTAAGGAGATACGATAATATTATCCTCAGGTTGCTGTATCAATTGAGTGTTAATGTGCAATGTTGATTGTTTTTGTTTGTGTTTTTACTAAGGGAAAGCAGATGTGTTACATATTTAGCGTGGTGAGAAAAGTTTAAGTTGTTTATATTCATCTTAAGCTTTGTGCAACATGGTGACGATATTTCCATTCCTTCCCGTCAATTACAGCACTTGAAATGCTTTCTGATCGTAGGTAATGTACGAGGTTTCCAGAGATCATTGGTGGAATCAAGAAATTGAACTCCATTTAAGGTGGAGAGGCTAAGAGCCTACTTTATCTCAAACTGTAGATACCGTCATGAGAAGCTGTAAGCTTAGGCTGTTTATTAACTATTCAACCAACGAAGTGAAGCATCTATGTTTAAATGCCTTAAGTAAAATAAATCCATCATTAATACACCGGCACTGAAAATATAAGATACTAGCATCTGACTTGGTTCAACCAGATAATAGAATTGTCAGAGGAAAAAGTTAAATCCCACATTGTAGGTAATTTTTTACTCATAAGTACTAATGGTGTGTTTACGCTGTTACAGAAGACGGTCCTTAATTCTATCCAAACGTTACGTGTTCTGGTATTATGAGTGCCACCTTTGACTGACAGATGTTCAAGTTACACAAGTCCTTCAGTGAGAAACATACCATAAAGCTCCTTCAGTCTTGCTAGTTCAAGACGAACAAAAATGTCAAAAGAGTAGTCAGAGAAATAGGCAAAATATCTTCACTTTCTTCAGTGTTTTAGTTTAATAATTTCGTCAATGTAAGAAATGTCATTCGGACTACTTGTTTAACTGTGTAATATTCCTTTGATGATCCGTAGATACAGAGTGTGTAAAACATTACGCTCGATTTCGAAGTCAGTTTTTTTTTATTTCAAAGAGAGGTACATTTTAACGTATGAGTTGCAATTTTAATTTTATATGCAGCCTTTAAGCATGTGACTCAGGCCGACGTATCAGTGCTATGACAATGTTTCGTGAAAACCAAAATCATCTTGATAGGGAATATTTACCGGTAACGTTAACTTTGGTAATTATTGTGGTCTATGCATACTTACAGTCGCTGTACTGCAGTGGTACACACCTTGTGGCAAATGTTAACATGAACATAACAGAACTCTTCTGCAATCATTTGATGCAGGTGGTGAATATCCGTTGGTTTTTGCTTGTACGCTGCATGTTTTATTACATTTAAGATAAAAAATGAGGGTTGTTATGTCCGGATAAGGGGATTCCCATTCAATGGATCAACGACGACCAATCCAGCGACCGGGTAAAGTATCTTCGAGCCATCCAAGTATCTTTAGTCCATAATGGGGTTGGCAGCATCGTGTTGAAGGAAGAAAGCCTGTCCGTATTCCACTCGAGAGTAAGAGTACGTTTTACAGCATAAAGCATGCATTTTTCAAAGGCTTCTCCCGTTTGATTCCACATCCTTCATTTCACCAATTCTGCCATCATCATTCATTCAGCTTTGAGCCGAAGTTGCCTAAAGGCGTAACATAAAATTCAAATTCATCCGCAGTCACAGTATTGTAAAGAAGTAGGGCCTGACTAGACATGGCTGCGTAGATTCACTTCTGGCATATTCACATCCTAGTCATTAAAGACATGAGGATGTTGTAAAGCTCAATAAACACAATTTTATCGAATGATGTGTCAATTCAACTTAAAATGTTGCGTCTTTTGACATGCTTATGCTGTCCAGAAGATTGGGGTCATCGCGAATCCTATCAAAGGCAGCTTCTTCAAATTTCATCTGTCGATCTGTATTCCAATCATGGAACCGTGGGGTGTGGCGCCTGAGTGTCATGCTCTTATGCTATGGACACCTTTTAGAGAAGTGTTCATTTCTACAGACGACGAGTTCATTTTTGCAGACTTCTTTCCAGGCAACCATCAATCCTTTTGAGTTTTCATCTGTTGTTGCTGTCTGGGCGACCGGATCTGGCAGCAAGGTTTAAAAGAACAGGTAGATTCAAACTTTTCCACAATGGCTTATATTTCTACCCTATATCTGACGAATGCCGTATTCAAAACTACTACGACTTGCTTCTACAGCATTGGACCCAAATTGATAGTACTGCCACGCGGATGCAATGCGTTGTTTGCTAAGTCGAAACAACATTGTTAGTTGAAACGAAACATAACCATAAATATGACACAATTATTCTACTCCCTGGTCAAAAACTTTTCATAGTAATAACAATAATACCAATACTAATAATACTAATCAATACGCACATAGAAATAGAAATCGGGCGTAAAATTTACACCTTATAGTAACTTAAGGCCATTGCAGTTAAGACGATTGGCGTATGCAGACTGACCATTCTATTACGAACAATAGGCGTAATTCAGACAGCGATGAATGATTAATACGTTGAAAGTTGAAATAAAGTTTTAATAAATTAAAAATTAAAACACTTGAAATTATTACTATTAGTTGACCTAATATTGTTTAAAAGACTGGCAAGGATGACATGAATTACTTCTTCGACAGTAATTGAGATCGACAGCGTAGACCTATACTACATGGAAACGTTCGTTAATGGCAAAATTTACTAATTTGAGATTGTGCATGGAAAAGGTAGTATAGGTCTACGCTATTGACAGTATCATAGAAAAGAGTTATAAGTTCGTGGTTAGTACGAGAAAGTTGGTAGAGAAACGCTAGTCGGCCAGGTTGTATTATCCGCCGAACCTCTGCAAACAGTTTTTTTAACGTCAGCAAACTTTTCCAGATTTTGGTATTTGCGACCCTTCCCATGTCAACACCTTAATTGCTTCCTGCTCTATCTTACAAAACTAACTGAAGGGCATGGAGGAAAACAATTGTAACCCACATTTAGCATGAATTGAGATATTACATTAGGATCATTCATTCTGTCGTGCTAGCATATGCGGTTTCCCATAAACAATTCCCAATATGCTGCCATGTCTTGTTTTTAACTTGAACTCTTTTCACAGTTCAGCTTACATGAGTGTAACAAGTATTTCTGTACTCAACTCACTTTTTAAAAATGAAGGTTATTAATGTATTTCCCCATGCCCTTCAATTGTTAACGTGAATGTATAGGAGAACTCAGCTTTAATGTGAAAAAGAGTATAGGTTAAACTTGAAGAGCAAAATCTGATCCAAGATATAGAAAAAATGGTGAAATTCAAAATCAAGACTAAGATATATATTTTTACTCCGGACGAGCGAAAAGGAAAGAAATGAAATACGTATTATGGTTGCGAAAATTCTTGAAAGAATCGGTGGACTACAGCAATGAGTGCACGATGACGGTTAAATTAAAAGCAAGATGGAAGAACTCGTTTGGGGTTGTTCCGATATTCAAACGCACAACAAAACATCCCAGGAGAAGACACCTAATTAAACTATAAACACCTGGAGTCCGCTTAAATGAAGTAATAACTGATATAAAGTTGCAAATGAACTAGAGGACTAGGGAGTAGGTAAGATAATGCAAACAAACCAAAGATTTGTTAACTTTATCACTGGAGAACTTAAAGAACGAGATAATAAATGTTGAGAAAAAGTCCGAGGAAAATGCTCATACCGGGGTAGAAACCACAGGACAGTGGGAGTATTTAAACACTGATTATGTGATTCTGCAGTGCTAATAAAATACTCTGCAGAGACTAGAAATGAGGAAGAATGGACTATATAATTGAGCTAAATGAAGGAGAAAAGAAAGTGGAAGCTGTTATGCGCAGAAGGAGTTAAAATTCTGTACAAGAAGTTGCAATGGTCTCCCAAAATATTGTCAAAGCAAGACAAGGAGGTGAGATAAACGCAATGAGGTGTAAAACTTGGAAGAACACGAGGATACGATTGTATGTAGAAGGAAGTAATAATTATGCACCTTTGATGAAAGGAAGCGATTCTGCCTGGTTTTTTATGTAAGACAAGTATATTCTATAAGTGGTAAGTGGTCTGATGATATCTTTAATACTGCATAGCTGAAAAGGAATATTTATAAGATCTGTGTGAAATATATCCACACACATTAAATGTAGAAGGGAAATTGGAACTAGGTGAGAACCATAAAGGATTCAAAATTCTCCGAGAGAAACATGAGACGGATCTAAAACAAGTGAAAATGGTAATGCAATGGTTGTGGATATATTCCGGTTGAATTTATTTAAAAAAAAAAACACACATACACACAGAAGCAAGAAGGGGAAAATTAAATACACCGAAACAAGAGTGAAATTTATGAATCAGGTGAACGGCAAAAACTTTAACAAACAGTTTCGTTTCCATAGGAAATAAAGAAGAATGAAAGTTTTGAACAGAAGATCATATGGTAGTACGAATACAAGAACTGAAGAGGAAAAATGAAGGGTTCATTGGGAGACTAGGCTAACCAACACCATGGTCAAAATTGAGCTTTTGATGTAATAGTATACTATTGCCATCTACCGACTTTTGCCCGAACTACTGATTGGTGTGACTTTGCCGTGGAATGCGAAATAAGCCAAAGTATGAAGACGGTTGATATTAACATGTATTATAGGGCAATTCGCATTTTCCCTTTTTCCTTAAAAAATAAAATTGAGGCGGTCTATGAAAAAAGGGCACATAGACAATGCTATAAAGCATAGGGCTATGTGCCCTTTTTCCGTAGACCACCTCAATTGTGGGTTTGTCTAGTGTCTTGCTAAACCTTTCAATTGGATTTCGAAGAAGAGGGGACTCAGATGTGTCAAGAAGAATGAATGAAATACATAGAGGAGGTAAGGACGAGTAATACATATCATTATAAGTTAAAGGATTTTTATGATGTCAACTAGTGAATCAAAGTGAGAGACAGTATTTAATATGTATCCAGAGAAGATTGTAAAAAGATGTTTGAACAGCGGATGAGGAGTTACAGTGAGCTAAAGAAAAATCATATTTTTTACATTTGCGGATCGTAATGTTCTTTTTTGCAAATAATTAAACACTTGAAATGCTTGCTGTTACCGCCCATACACGTCATTTTATCATATCTTAAAATGCTAAAAGAGCTGCGAGTCTGTGAGAAATATGTAGTGCAAATAAGCATAAAGAAAACGAACGACGTGGTAATTCGAGCAAATAATGTAAGCACAGCGAATATCAAAATATGAATGCGAGATAGCTGAAGCAGGTCTCTTAGACTAATTTTAATTTTAATTATGCTAGAAGGCATCTTTGGATAAGGCCGAGCAGGCCTCCAACTTCAAACATTTGGGAACTACTATAAGAATATGGAAATAATCAGTGAACGTAGGTTACTGAAATACGAGCATGGATAAAATTGGAAAATACGCTAGAGACACAAAATACGTAATGCGGAAGTGTTGGATACGGTAAGAGACGAATAATATTAAAGATAATCAAAAGTAGAAAACAATCTGGGTAGAACATTGGCTACATAATTTCTATACAAATAATTCGATTGAAGATATTAGGATTGACTTGAAAGAAGGAAGACGAAGAGAAAGAATGCCACTCTTTACCAGTATGCTACGCTAAGGTAAATGATACGCTAAGACAATGGGAAAAGGAGAAAATCGAGAAGAATAGAGAGAGTGCTTAACGTGCCTTGCAGGACGTGCCTTTCTCGGTAGAACACTAAGAATAATGAAGAAGCCAAAAATTTTGGACATCATCTACGCTTTTTATGGGTGTAACTATAGTTTTTACTAAATGAATTAGTAGAGCACGAGGATATTCATCAACTGCGAAGTATGTTATACTCAACCCTGCCAAACTTGATTCGCAAAAGTATACAGATTTTGGTTCATTTAGTACGCCTAATGCAGAAAATCATTTGTGTGCAGAGAGAAGAAATGCCTTCGTCCTCGTCTGTTTTGAATTCTTCCGTTGTTTTCCATGTTTCAAATTACGAAGTTTCGTCCTGGATCTACAGGCTTGTAATATGGAGCTTCGATGTTCCATTACCTAGTATTTTGCCTTAATGGCCATACTGTTCAAGGTACAGCGATTCAAATGATAGTGGACAGTATATTTGAGAAAAGACCGAAATGTGTGAACATCATCGTGGTAATACTAACTAAACACCAATTGCACACACCATTCGACGTGACTTACGATGTGCAGGAAAGCGTTAACTGATAGCAGACTTTAGGTGTTTGATAGCGTTTCTTCACATTACATTTCGCGACATAGGAATTCATACTTCAAAGAGCATAACATATAAATTGAAGAGTAACTGAAGATAAAACGTAGCTAGAAATGCTGTTTCTAGCTTATGTTAAACATTTGATGACGTTGTAAAATGGAAAGATCTGGCCAACACTGGCAAAAGAGTTTCCGGCCAATATTTATTAGTGTGATTGAAAAGAGATGTGAAAATAGATTTTTTACAGTTTTGAACAGTCTTTATACATTTCCTGTATAAAGATGTGTGCTTTTGGAAACGTACCGTTTACGATAAACATGTCTACATGTGAAAGACCAAGAATTGCTGGCATGTTAACTTATTAAAGATGCATTTTAGCTACACAGATTGAACAACATATCCTGCTGGAAACTGGTTATCAAGTCAAGACATGTCTCTAGAACCATTTTGCTTGGTTAATCTCACCTGGAGTTAAGCATACAGCAATATGAAACACTTATGGATAGCTCAAATTTTTTACGACCACCATCTTGTGTAAAGGATGGTCTGAACATAAATCTTAATATGGAGACGCTTGCAATAAGATGTACATGTTGCAGTTGTTGGAAGGAGGGAGGGACCGTGTCTGCGAAGGATCATTTATGCAATTTCAAATGATTCTTCAATGCAGAGTAACCGGTTTCCAGTCCGGAACACGGCGGGTCCGCAGGTGGTGGATAGCGGGACGGCCCTCTTTAGGGTTAGGTGGCTAATACCCAATAACCACCCCCGAACCAAAACTGGATATGGAAAATATACAGGGTGCCCAGATAAAACATCCACAATTTAACTCAACACTAAAGTGTCATTATAATGGGAGGAGGAAATTTGCCTATGTAAATGACATGGTAATCTTGGAAAATTTTAGGGTTAAGTACCACCAGGGATTTTTATCTTATTTTTCACAATAAATTACAATAGGTACAGTATTTGTAGCTACATCTGGTTACCCTGTATATTTTGCAATTAAATATCTGGACACGAAATTCAATTTTAATTAAGTACATGAACAATTATAATACTATAACAAATGTTAATATTTTTTCAGAACAAAAATATATTAGAAATTTCTGTACTCAGATATTTGGTTAGGACAGTTAAAAGTACAATATGACATGAAAATAACAATGACGGAAAATGATCTAACACCAAGGAGCGTAGCTAGAAATTTCACAGTGGATTAGTCATTACAATATCTTACATTGATACTCTTTATTACGTCTAAACTTATAGGACGCGCAAGCACATTAAGTTGTGACCTTCTAAGTTCGATACATTTCATGCATCATATAAGACAGACTATCAAACTTTCATTCGCTTAACATAACTCCTTCTTGTTGTTGAGATTTCATTTTCAGGCAATATATATTGATAATAATTATTGTCTTAAGTTTAAAAGCACACTGATAGAATATTTCGCAGAGCATAAGTTGCTGTAACATACAACAGGTACATTTTAATCGCAGGATAGTGAATATTGTATGGTAATTTGTCATTGGATTTTATGTTAAGAATTATATAAATAGGTGTGTTTGTGAATGTTTGAAAAGCATAAACTAGGAATGTTTGGAAATTCTTATGTAAATACATTGCTAATTGCAGAATGCAAACATGTCCAAAGCTCAAAGCTTTTCATAAGAGAAAAACGTTGTGTTGATTTGGCAGTAAAAAAGGGCACGAATGCGTTTATAAGAATTTTACTGGAGTGCTATATTACTTTTTATATTTTGTACCACCAAAGCAACTGCCTCCTTACAGGGAAAGAACTTGCATTGTCCACTTTTGCCAAATTGAGAAAATAGGACCATCTGATTGCTCTTTACAAAGCCTTTTTTAATAAACTATAATGCATAAAGAGAATTGATATAGTTCGCCTATTACAAACAAATCTTTATTTGATGTGCACGTATATCCAATGCTTATTGTGGACTTTTACAACGGTCTCCTATAAAATCAAGAGAATGGACAAAGGATGTTCTTTCTCTGTAATCTTCATTTGTTTTTCAAGTGATTTCTGGTGCTACTCTGTATTTAGAACTCCCAAGAGTATTGCATTTTTCAGGGCTTCCACGTCCATTAATATCCTCATTTTGAGTTTTTTTAGGGGAGAAAACTTGCTTAACTTCTGACTCCCTTTTCGGGACGGGGGGGAAAGCCATAGTGCTGTTACCGACCATAAAATTCAGTTTATCTTATCTTTCTGACTTCCTTCAAAATATTGTTTTTCTTTCAGGTTCTTACCTCACAGCACCCCTTCCTGATGCAGATATTAACTACTACTTTATATTTTATTTTCTCAAACACTATTTAGAACATCAATTCACTGTAAATAGAATACTTAATATATTGTTTATAGTTTGTCCATTTTTCTTTAATTTGGTTTGGCAATATAGGAATTGTTTGTGTAAAGCCAAGCATAGTTGATCATGTGTCTTGTGTAATTAGAATGGATTTAGTTGAATTCCGGCTGCAGAGATGCTCTTCGCAATCTTTTAAACAAATAGACCTTGTCCTTAATACCTTAAAATAATTTCCATCCACTGGAAGACAATGGTAAAAGACACATTGTTAACCTGCTTCCGCTTTGGCAGTTTTTTTATATTTTTATATTTATATTTGGATATCATAAAAATTATTTCCAGATTTGCCGCTGAGAAGTTCAAAATTATGACTTATTGGGGACTTAGTTGTATAGTACTAATCACTTAGGCATGTTTTACGTGATGCTGATCGTCATTAGTACTTCGTACATGGGTTTCCATAAACATCAATCCAAGTTTCTACTACTCGCATTGATTTGAAGATGATGGAATTGCAGGAAATCGAGGAACCGTTTACTTGCCTGTATTATGTGTAATTTACCGAGCACCGTAAACCTGATATAGACTTGTTCTACATAGCCTTAATATTCTATGTAAAGTATTTAACGTACAATGTCGTCTTCGGACAATGAGACAGTATAGCAGACATATTTGAAAACCTAAATTGTAAAACATCCCAAATCCACAGTCCAAGTCCCAAGGAGTATTTATTTTCAGGAGCAACAAAAACAGTTCAAGGTCTTATCCTATTCAGCTGAAAATTTGTTGTATTAAAAATGGTTTCTGTTGTGGGATTAGGATGTAATACTTATGCAAGTGGATAGCCCTAGAAACATAGATACCGTCGAAGAGAAAAACATGCAAATACGAAAAAAGTGGACTTGGGATGTTTTTCAATTCAGGTCTTCATTTGTATTTTTTAACCTCATGATTTGTTGGTTTGTAGGTTTGTTATGAGGTACGGATTTATATTAATATAAGTTAGGTTATTACTTTCCATAATTTGAGACGGTGAAAGGAAAAGTGGTGTAAGTCAACTTGAAGTCAATTTGAGAAATAAAAGGTTTTAGTAAAAACGCTGTAATAAAATGCACAATGAAAGGATTGCTATATATTTTGTCCGAATTGCACTTTAATGTGTATATTTAACTTCTGGTAAATGTATTTGACTAAAACATATTTTAGGAGTGGTTTTGAGAGGTTGAATTGATTTACACTTGTTTGTCTTCCAAGGTGTACGAGATTTGTAAAGATATGACAAACAACGATTACATGTTTTCAAATGTTTTATTCTCTATTTAACACAAATTTGTGAAATATTGTTGATTATCAAGTTTTATCAATTGTTCACTCTTTGATGCCATTCTTATTGTCAGTAAGAGGTCCATTAATCGTTTCATGAGAGGATGTCAGATTTCTGAAGTAGGCGTGATGCACAGGTGGAATGAAATGTTGCAGGTCACAGATGTCTCGTTTCTTCATTGATGTAACTGACCTAGGCCCGTTGTATAGGTAATCTTGCTATCAGGGATTCCGCCAGGATTTTCAGTTTGGGGGGTGTAAATTCAAAATTGAAGGGTTTTAAGTAGAGTTTTGCACAGTTTCTATCGATTTTTGACCGCAAAAATGTTAAAGTTGGGAGGTGTTCTCCAGGATTCAGGGTTGACCCCCCCCACAGGGGTCTGGCGCAATCACTACTTGCTATACATTTTTAATCACGTCGGTCTTCCTTTCTTGTTACTTGGCAAAATGTTGATAGCTATGAAAGGAAAGTGTTCGTTTAGAGTTTTTTCGTAATACAAAGTAAAAGGTGCATCTTTTGAGGAGTGAATCCAATGTATTCTGACCCATAAAATTGGTTGATGGTCTACATTGACCATACTTTTTATAATTGCTTTAGAAAGTTGTTCACACACTTAAATTCTGTTGATGACCGAAAAATCTAAGGTCAATCATTACTAAAATTATCATAACCAAGTAAAATGATTTGTCAGGCAGCTATTATCCTCTGACATGAAATACATTATGGTTTTCCTGGTCATTACAAGTGTAAATAAACTTTACAATTCGAATTCGAAAGTTCTACGAGTTATGAAATTACGATTTTTCAAACATTGTATTGTATTTAACACAGAATTTCCACAGTTGTATAAATTCTTTGTTTCCGCCTACATACAAGTGCCAAATCTACGATCTAAATTTGCTAGAGGTTGAGTTTTACTTTTCAGAACAATTGAAAATAAAACAACTTACCGTTACTTTCTGCATGCTCCGAACAAGACTGTTCAAAGTCAACAGATCCTAAATAAGCATGAATACTAGACTCACTCACATTATCAGTCACATCATCGTCTCCTGCCATAATTAGTGGCTTGTTTACTGTTGCAATCAAACAATCCTCTCAAGACTATAACAAACAATGACCACAATTGTAGCGGGAAAAGTGATAATACACCTTTATGCTAAATTCCGTATCTCTAGCTCAAACGGAGTGGAAAATGGATTTTTAGGGTCCGCTATTTTGGATCACTAATGCCGTTTTGGGGAAGAATTTGTAATATTTTCGTAACCTACTAGTGGTGATGTACCTTCGTACCAAATTTTGTTTCTCTAGCTCCAACAGTTTAGTCTATGCTCACTATACAACAATAAGTTTGGAGGTCATTTTGGATGTGAACTCCAAAGTTTGGAGGCTCCAGCGGTTTAGGATATGAATTCTACATAGAGATGGATAATACTAAGTAATTTAAAAGGACATGCCACTTTTAGAGTCAAACTGATAAGTTTCTCCACTGTTTGAGACCATGACGAATCCAACGGTGTATAGTTGATCTCTGTGTGACCTGTAGTTACTGAGATCTAGGGGAGGAGGACAAAGAAACATACAGATGTTCAATACTAAGTGATTGAAAAGGACCTGCCAGTTTTAGAGTTTATTTGATAGAGGATTTCATGCTTTGAGACTATTATGAATCTAGCGGTGTATGGCTCACCTCTGTCGGACTTGTAGTTAGTGAGATCTAGGTGAAGGACTAATGGATAATACTAAGCGATTCAAAAGGACCTGCAACTTTCAGAGTCAAATTGATAATTATCCTCACCATTTGAGACCATGATGCATCCAACGGTGTATGGCTCATCACTGTGTGACTTGTAGTTACTGAGATCGAGAGGGCGGGATAAACATACGATATCAAACTACATGGGAAAATCGAGAAAACAAAATAAATGAAAAGGACCTGTCAGTTTTAGAGTCAAAGTCATAAGTTTCCTTGCCGTTTCAGATCATGACGAATCCAACAGTGTATGGCTCAACTCTGTCAAACTTGTAGTTGCCTGGAAGGTGACGGACAGACAGACAGGACAAACTCTATATCTTCCCTTATTCACTGACGTTCATGCGGGCGCGCTAATAACAGGAAGCATGATTAGGAATTTCAATTTAAGAAAATGTATGGGATTAAAAACTGTTTCAGTACTGATGATTTGTTCCAAAGAAAATGAAAGTTGATATTGAGTACGAGATATAAAATATTTTCTGCTAGTTTTTAATCGTATTAAAACAATGTGTATTCCAAGAATGAGCAATCTTTGTTACTATAATTTTCAGAAAGTTACTTGATTCATCTTTTATTTGGTACTCTTCAAGACTTGACTTTTATTTATGGCCTTTAGACATCTAAGGTTCAGGCCAGGATAGGGAAGGATTCAGGAAGATGTCGACCAGGGCCTATTGACGGTACCATTCGGACATTTGGCTGGTGTAGCTGAGGAAGAACTCTGGAATGTTGTGATCATGTGAATGAAAACGCTTCCCATTGAAACCTGCTAGAGTA
>JAGDQP010018376.1:18098-33326 GCA_022664845.1 Lepisma saccharinum | reverse complement strand
ATATATATAATTCTCAGCCATATTCAATCCACTACTGGATAAGGCCTCTCCCAAAGGAAGGAGTTGGTATATTTCTCGCACGCTTACCAGACGTGTTAGGAGAGGGGGAGCCGAAGCTCTTAACTGTGATCGCCACTGTCTTTTTTATTCACGGCAGTTCCCCAAATGCATCACGATGCTGGGTGGGCACCGTTCCACACCCACATACCTTGGAATAATCCCTTAACAGAACTGGAAATCGAAGCTGGGACCAACGATCAGCAGTGAGCGACGATGGCTACTAGACCAGCGGAGGGAGAGTGAGTCCTATTTCCCAATAAGAGGTTATTTATTCAGACCAATCATACTAAATCTTTCACATTAAGCTATTTTATAAACTTCCCAAAATTAATGGCTTTTAAATTGGTTTCTTAGCTGCTAGCAAATGTTCGTATACAGTTGTCACTTACGTTAAAATAGTTTCAACTTCTGCAAATAAAAATGTTCCTATTTTCTATCTAATTTTGATAGAAACATCTTCTAGAACGGGAGATTTGTCTCTGGCGGGGACGAAAAATAAATTTGTCAGGGTGGGAAACTTATTTGCCAGGGGGGATATACCGAGCATCCTCCTCGTTAATTCGCACACTGATATTTCTTTTACGTACATCGAATGCGAGATCTGTTGTCAAGGTAACACATACATGGTTTTTCCTTACTATAACAATGAGGTTCAAAATACTTTCCCTTAATGCAACGGCTTGTATATGTCTCGTTCGGTCTGCGATAGCAAAGAGTATATTCATTAATTTCATAAATAGTGAGGTCTAATGCACAATAACAATGAATATCATCAGTTCCTGTCCACGTGATTACATCGTCGTCGTCGCCTTTAGCCCAATAAATAAAGGCCAAAAATGCCTGTTGTCGAAACAAAAAGGTGGAAAGCTGAATTTTGTATATGAGACATATATTTTTCCAAAAGTCCCCGCCTTCCCCCTCGTGCTTTTCCTCCAGGTTCCCTAAACCTCCAATATGTAGTGTTTCAGAAAAACACCCATATCTTCGCAAGGAATCATCATATCGATAAGCTCTTTTCTTTTGTTTTGTTTTCATCTACATATGATACTCTATAATTTTGATCCCCTTGCGTTTATTAGTAGACCTAACGGTTTTCGAGTAAAGGTAATATACACTGTAAAAACATAAATTCCTTCTTCTTCTTTTTTATTTTCGGAGTTTTATCTTCTGAGTAATTGGTAATATGAGAATATTGTTCATTCAGAAGTTGGAGAACATAACATTATCTTTCAATTGATACCTATATTGTTAGATTTATTACCAAAACTGAACGTGCATCGAATTAATTGAAGGCTGTTGACTTCCTGTACCTGTGAATGGTGTGGAACTCTAGTCCGGTAAGCTAATAGGGAAGAATCATACAACTTGTGACTCTTACAACTTCGACTGATGTCGAGGTGTGAGGATTCAAAAAGCAGACAAACAGAAAGCTTGAAAAAGCAGAGTTTCACTAACTCGATCATAAATCCGTTACTAATTATCGCAGGAAGTTAATTTTTCTTTTGTTGTGTTCTGTATTAACTACCCAATACGTTCTATCCAAAAGATGTTTTCTTAACCTTATATTTGTGGAGCTATAAAACTATGAACTTAAAAAAGAGGTAGTTTTCAAAGTAGAAAAAATTACATTTCATGCTGGAAATTGTTAGATAGTGGTAATATGAAAAAACGTTTCAAGCAAAACTTTTAGTGCGTATTTTAAGCTTTAAAATTATATCATTAGTTAATTATTCTAGAGCATTGCTCATTGGTGGCCACCCCGCAGGTCTAGTGGTTAGCATCGCTGATTGCTGTTCGTGAGATCCCTGATCAGGGATTTGGACGGATATGTCAATAGAACAGTGCCTTATGCGTCCAGTGAAATCGGTAGGAGGTCTAACCCATGGCAGAGGAGTTAATGATAACACTTTAGAAAAATGGATTCTCGGAATTCCTTACTACATTAAAGTGCATTAAGCTGTCGAGGAGTTACTTGAGAGCAAAATAACCTTCGGTGAACAGCTAAGAGAGTCGAGGAAGCCGAGAGACAAATCTGATATAGAAAAATTTTATTTTGTGGTTAATACAACACAATCCATTCACAAAACTATCAGAAGTGTTAGTGTCTTTGTACTCGGATTTTATTTCAGATGATAGTGTAAATTTTGACGATGCATATGAAATAGGAAAAACGGCTGTGGAGAAAATGAACGGGAAGACCTTTTCAGAACTGAAGCTTCAGAGAAAAGATATGGTAGTGCCCCAAGCACGTCACAAGTCTGTAGCTATTCGTGAAAAAGAAGTAACAGTGAATCCTCAACAGTTTTTAACCGCATTCTATGTTTGTATGACAGTCCTAGTAAACTGAAGTTTTGCCTCAGATATGAACTAGCTTCACAGCCACCCTCCTTGTTTGACGACGTTCCGTTATGCAAAGGCAAGAAATCTTCATTTCTAAACGTATGTAAGGAGGCTATCACGGATGGAGTAACGCAACAAGAAGATGTATTGTTATTGACGGGGAGGCTTTCTATTACATTCTGTTCCTTAGCCAAAGGAAAGTACTTACGGTGACATAATTCAAAATTACTGTTCTTATGTTATCACTAAGCTTGGAGATAACTCGACCATTGCGAACCCACAACAAAGGGAGAGGAACAGGCAAGACGATCTGCAAAAGACTTGTCTTCGATTGGTCTCGAAATTTGGTGTGTGATGTTCAAGGAAAGCAAGGAAACTTGGTTATCATGAATTTTCAAAACAAAAAGTATCTTTTGAACAATCAATCGTTAATTGAACCCTTCAGTCACGTATCAGTTCATGTCCATTCTTGTTAGAAAGAAGAGTTATTGATTTAAATGCATCTGAAAGTGATAATCTGTCAGCTGACAAACTGGTTTAGACCTCGTTCAACCTACTGAAGGTTTAATCTCACTATCTGTCTTGGCAAATCAAGAATGTGATGGACTAAACCACAGATATGACCTCAGAGACTTCCTCGTTGTAAAGTTTGTTGAAATCGAAGCCGGGACCCTACGATCAGCAGTCAACGCCGATAAAAACTAGACCAGCATAGAGAGAGAGTCCTATTTTCCAATAAGAGGTTATTTAGTCAAACCAATCATACTAAATCTTTCACATTAAGCTTTTTCATAAATATCACAAAAGAACTGGCTTCAAAATAGGCTTCTTAGCTGCTAGTAAAATTTCATATACCGTTGTCACTTGAATAAATAGTTTTAACTTCTGCCAAATAAAAATATTCCGAATTTCTATCTAATCTTAATCGAAACATCTAGAGGGGGAGAAATTTATCCGTGGCAGGGACGAAAAATAAATTTGTCAGGGTGGGAAACCTATATGCCAGTGGGAAATCCTGGGGATCCCCCCGTTAATTCGCATACTGATATCTTTTTACATTAATCGAATGCGAGGTCTGTTGTCAAAGTAACACACATGGTTTCCCTTACTATAACTATTAGGTCTGAAATATTGGCCCTTGTATAATATTTCTTTTATTTTCATCGAATGCGAGGTCTGTTGTCGAGGTAACACACACAGGGTGACCTCTGAATTACTGAACCATCAACAATAGACTGAACATAGACAGACAAATTACCTCGCATTTGTTTTCATTCCCGGACAAAGGGGACGACGACGAAGTAATCACTTCGCTAGTAGCTGCTGCCAAGGGCGCCCATTAGGGGTGGCAAAGGGGGCGCTCACCCCCCCCCCCTATCTGGAGAAAGTTATACTATACAAGATAGAAAACAAAACTAAAATGTTTATACTTTCTATATTTTATTTTTTATTTACTTTTATTTTATTTATATATTTATTGTCAACACAACAAGCTTTGTATCGCAATTAGAGTGTCGATATTTAAAATGCTCATTTACATACATTTTTATTACAATGTTTCTAAATGCGTTCGAAAACGAAGACATATCACATATATCCAATTCGATGGAACAACACATTTCATTGCAGGTAGTTTACATATTCTCCTGATTGGTGATTTCATCATTATATTATCCTTGCCTTCTTGCAGTGGAAGAGACCAGTGTTGTCTACGCGAGTTTTTAATGACGGCACACGAAACTGTACCAATGATACCAAGTCTGTTCAGTCTAAGCTATTTTGAATTATTTTCCTAAGAAATAACAGATCAGAAATTTTACTACGCCTTTGCTCTAATGAACATAAGCATAGTACATTTTCTCTAATGTAGAAACGTTGTTAAATTTTCTTCCCATTCTTATTACAAATGCTATAATTTTAAAAACTTCATTGCAATATTTTTATGTGGCTGTTAAACGTTAATTTCATATCAAACGTGACACCAAGATTTTTTTAACTACGTCGGGCCTACTTATGAATTTAACAATTAAGTCTGCTGCTATTCATTGTGATTTTGCATTAGACCTAACTATTTATGAAATTAAAAAATATACTCTTTGCTACTGCAGGCCAAACGAGATATATACAGGCTGTTGCATTAAGGGCCAGTATTTCGGACCTCATTGTTATAGTAAGGGAAAATCATATGTGTGTTACCTTGTCAACAGTCCTCGCATTCGATGTACCTTATAGAAATATCAGTGTGCGAATTAATGGGGGGGGATGCTCGGTATATCCCAAAATTATTTTTCGTCCCCGCCTGAGACAAATTCCCCCGTTCTAGAAGGTGTTTCGATCAAAATTTAGATAGAAAATAGGAATTTTTATTTACAGAAGTTGAAACTATTTTCACGCACGTGACAACGGTATATGAATATTTAGTAGCAGCTAAGAAACCAATTTAAAAGCCATTCTTTTTGGGAAGTTTATAAAATAGCTTAATGTGAAAGATTTAGTATGATTGGTTTGATAAATATCCTCTTATTTTAAAATAGGAGTCTCTTTCTCTCTCTCTCTCTCTCTCTCTCTCTCCGCTGGTCTAGTGGCCATCGTCGCTCACTGCTGATCGTGGGGTCCCGGTTTCGATTTCCAGTTCTGTTAAGAAATTATTCCAAGGCGTGTGGGTCTGGAACGGTGCTCACCCAGCATCGTGATGCATTTGGGGAACTACTGTGAATAAAAGACAGTGATGATCACAGTTGAGAGCTTCGGCTCCCCTATTCTAACACGTCTGGTAAGCGTGCGAGGAATATATATAAGTCTCCTGTTGAAATCCTCGTCCCCGTGACTGAGAAATATTATACAAGGGCCATTACTTCGAACCTTATATACCGAATTGAGGTCTTACACACAATGTCAGACATTAGTCGTGTTGTTACTTCAAGTTGCGTATAAGGCCTCACAATTCTGACATTTGTTTCGGTATTACACAATTCCGACCAATCACGTGCAACTATTTAGTTGTCATGGTTAGAAATCTCATAGTAGGTATTTGTGCTGAACAGTGATTGATATCTTGTAGCTTAAGACTTCACTGTTCTGACCAGCAGTGTTTCTTTCAGAGGGGGCTGCAAGGCAGGCTCAGTCCCCCCTGAAGCAACGCTGAGCCTTCCTAAGAATTCTAACAATATTAGGAAAGCATATAAAATGTCAGCCTGACAGGTATTTTACATTAGTAGGCTAAGGCCTCTCTTGAATTTTCACCAGTCCCTTCTGACGAAAAAGTCTGAAAGAAACACTGCTGACCAGTCACGTAATGCTATTTAGTTGCAGTGGTTATACAGACTTTACAATTAATATTCTTTTCTGTAATCTGTGTGTAAGGCTCATAAATATTCTGTTCTTTGAAATAGCTTTGACTTAAGTTTCATAGAATCAATAAGGTAATGTAGCAATATTTATTCTTTAAATCATTAGTACTGAATACTTTTGTATTTTCCATATCCTTGTACTATTTCGCCTTATGAACCAGGAAAAACAAAATAAATTGTTTCTTACTTCATCACTAAAAAAAATATTGAAAACGAAAGACATTTTATGCGTCACCGTCGCATGCAATGTGCTTCTTTGTACAACTGTAGTGACGGGGAATAGCCGTGTTTGCAAGATGTTGAACAACATTCATGGGAATTTTGGTTCATATAATATATTATGTTGAAGGATGTAAAAGTAATAGTAGAAATTGTAATTTTATAGTAAGGTGACAACACCGTAACTGGGGTAGTTGCTGTCGCTGAGCCCTATGATCGTGTATTTTACATCTATAGTTTTATGTAGATCATGCAAAGTTTCATGTAGATACGTTCAACGCTATGGTTTCCATTGGGGGGAAATTACATTTGTAGTAGGTTGGAAGCAGTGGTAATTGGGGGATGTTGAACCTTACAGTCGTGTTTGTACGATGCTCAGGAACATTCATGCCAATTTGGTTCATGTATATGATATGACGGTAGGACTAATAGCGGAAAATTTGATTTTATAGTTAGATGGTAACACTGAAAACGGGTGAGTATAACTGGATAAAACCATGCCTGTATTTGCACTAGAGAGGTTAAAGAATAATCGTGCAAAGTTTGGTGCAGATACTTTGACTTGTATATGTATAACTGAAAATCAATTTTTAAAATTCTGGCAACGCTGGCATATAATGTTTTTAACGAAACATAACATACAACACTTCAGGTGCTAAAAGGGATGTAGTTGCCAAATTTGAGCCATGCAGAAATGTGGATTTTAAGCACAAATGTTGGCGACACTGATAAAAGTGAAGCTTTTTCGAAACATAACCTAATGCACTGTCGGGAATGAAGGGAGTTACCAGCTCATTCCGTACAGAATTGTGAATTTTTATGGAGAAGAATTTTTACTTTTCATTTTTATTTATATCGTAGATTATTGCATAAATAAAGTTCTGTATGTACGTGAATTCAGTTACAAAATTGATTTTGTATTACAGTGAATCAGGGTATTTAAGAATAAGGTATAAGGCTATTGATTACCATGGTAAAGATGGTATACAGCGCAAGTCAATTCCTGGTATGAGGTAATTTGCATAATCAAATATTCTCTTCAATAACGAATAAGACATTAAATATGCTTGTTAATACTGCGGTAGAAATGAGAGGCCTTTCATACATCGGCGAATTACGCGACATCTGGTGACATTTGTCAAGAAAATGTGAGGTCCCTCGGGGCCCCTTTGTCCGTCTTTTCATTTCCTTCAAAATGTGTTTGTTGTTGTATGAAGTTTTTATGCTCAAAACATCAATTTTGAGGTCCTTTCTAAAAATGCTTCAGTAGCTTCTACCCGGTTAGATTAGCAAATTGTACGGCTTAAAAACGTGAGGTCCTGAGGAGGACCTCAGATTTTGTGCAGACCTCACAGTACGCTGAAATACTTGTGAAAAACCTCACAAATATTGGTTCCCAAACACACACACACACACACACAAATTTGAACGATAAATGGTTGACCAGATATAGGTTGTAACCTTTTGGCCAAATTACAGAAATGCATCACCAACACTTACCTGTTCCAGTTGCGTTGTTCCTTTTATCCGTTATCTTCGTTTTCTGGTGACGATGCTACTTTAATGTAGCCTTGCATATTGCAACGTATTCATACTTCATAGTGTCTTAAAAATCTTCACTCCAAACATTCCAATACTCCACACAAGCATCTGTGCATGTGCCATGACAAACAATCGAATGTTGCTTTCCGCAACACCCGCTGTGGACATAAATAGTACACGGTCGTCCATTTTTTGTCCAGATAATGAACGTTCCTGGACGTTTCGTTCGTGGATTAAATATGGACATCCAATGTAGCGCCAGAAAATGGATGTCCATTTCTGGACTTAATATGGACATCCAATGGACCGTCCACTCAAGTCCAATATATGTTTGTCCATTTCTGGACTTAATATGGACATCCAATGGACCATCCACTCAAGTCCAGAATATGAATGTCCATTCCCGAATTTAATATGGACATCCAGTGCTCCATGGACTTTCCAGTCCATGGACTAAAACCGGACGTTTTGGATCTAATATGTACGCCCACTGGACAAGTTGTGATGTTGGGATATGAACTAATCATACCAACTGGAGTACCACAGGTTTCGGATCTTGGTTCTTTTCTCTTTGTTGTACATATGATTAATTTACCTGTTAACCACATAAATGTGTTTTATAAGCTGATGACATCACTTTTATTACTAATGCAGAAAACACAAAGTCACAAGAAAGAAATTATAATAGCATCCTCAAGTTGATTTTGCGTAATGAATAAACTTTGAATGCTGCAAAAACTTTTACACTCTATTTTAGTTTAAATGATGAAAATGTTAACGATAATAATATTGAATCTGTCAAACTTTTGGGTATACATATGGATGCCATACTAAATTGAAATAGACATACTGACGAAACATGTAAAAAAACTTGCTACTTTTATATCTGCTCCGAAAGTGAAAGATATCTGTAGAAGAAGACCTATTGTTTTCTGCGTATTATGCTTTTTTCATCCCCACTTCCTATATGGTAACTTATTTGGGGGAAATTCTAAAGGGGCTTTAAATGTATTTAAATGGCAAAAGAAAACGGTTAAATGTATAAAGGGTGCTTCTGATACGGTATCTTGTAAACAATTATATAGTGAATATAAAATAATGACCCTACCATCGATATTTGTATATCAGAGTTTAATGTATGTAAAAGAAAACTATGCTCAAATCACAATCCATATCCATAATTATAATACAAGGCAAATAGATACTATAGATACACCGTCTGTAAGACTAAGCAAGACACAACAAAGTTATAGGTACTCTGGGATGAAATTTTTAATTTGTTACCGTCATTTATTCGAGATATGGATCAGAAAAGGTTTGACAGATACATTAAGAATATGCTTAAAAATAGTTGCCTATATAGCGTAGGTGAATTTGAAACGTATATAAGGGACCATTATTCAACTACGTACATATTTTATAATTTTAACTCTTATTGTATAATTCTATATTTTATTATATTCCTTTTATGACGAAGTCTATTACAACTGACAATTGTTGTCTACGACTAATAAAATTATTACTATTATTATTACACTTTTATTTGACTATGTTAACATTTAGCTTGTCCTAATTGAAACTGAATTTGTTGTAACAATTTGTATTGTTTATATTGAAGCTTTCCTATTATTTGTTTGTTTCATTATACTGCAACTTATACCCACTATTAAGGAATGGTTACGTAAACACAGTTCGATGTGAACGTTTGTGCTATGCCGGTATCACAAGAAGTTGAAAAATAAAAAGATGTTTTCTATTATGGGTTCTGGACATCATGGCCTTGCTCTAGTGGATAAAGAGTTTGTCACTTGCATTCACTTAACTTATGGAGTGTTCTATGAAGAACGTCCTACTCGTACTTGATACTTTAAATTTCACTTCCAGCATTACGTTTTGATATTGTCTTGTTGACTAACAATTGTCACTTAGATATTGCGCGGTTTCTTGAGTACTAAGAATCTGTTCATGTCTGGAACTGTTCGTTCTGCATTAATACGACTGTCTTTGTTCTATTAAATATCAATTGAACTATTCACTGACATTTGCAATAAATCGACTGTTCTTTATGCTATTTGACTGTCTTTTGATTACACAGTAAACCAAATACTACATTGTTCATCGCTATTGAGCGTCTTTTACGGCACTCGAAATCACACTATTAACTAGTTTACTTGTCACTTTGTTTAACTAGAGTAAGTCTTTTACTTATATCAATCCGTAAATACTCGTGACTTTGTGTCTACTACTAAAGAGGTCATATTACAATATAGAGACGTAAAACACCGCTATACTTTATGCCAACATAGTAAAACGTAATTAACAATAAGGATGACCGCGTTCAACCTCTCGTACTCTCTAGGAAGAAAAATGAACGTGCTTATGTACACAATATTCATAATTAACATATTATTTAATTCATATCTTTACAGCCACATTTCTACCTTCCAAAAAACTTTCTTGTTCAAGTCCTGCAGGTGATCCTATATTTCTATCCTGGGCAAACGCCGCTAGGAACCACTTTGTCTCTTTGGTGCCTGTGGCAACAGGTAAGGGCATAAGTTTCAAATTTATTGGTAGTATAATATTATAGTGTACTATAGTGGAAAGGAAAATACAGCCTAAGTACACTGTATGAGCATATAGACTCATATAAGAACTAAGTGGACCATCTCTACTCTCTCCTTTTGGTGAAGAGTACGAGTTAGAGAAAAACAGACTGGACCAATCTATCGGACGGGCCTTGAAATGTAAATGACCCAAATTCGTGAAATTCAGACTTCAAATAAAGGTGCTATAAGTGATTTAATGGTCCTCTTGTATCAGGAGATCATAGGATAATAGAAGGTATTCACCTGATACTTAGTAATGAGCAAAAGCAAGACCAAGACCATAGCGGTCTTGGTCTTGCATCGGAATCCTTGGTCGTGGTCTTGGTCTTGCCCGCCCAGTCATGGTCTTGGTCTTGCTTGCAAGGGTTTGGCAAGTCTTGCTTTTAAGAAGTTTATACGTTTCATACGTAAATTTTACACCGGATATAGGGAATAGTAAAAGCTATGCGTATCATTGCCTGCCTTAATGCGTCAATAGTAACGGAAATATGTTTTAATGTACTGTTTATCTTCATGTAAGTGTACAGAATAGAACTACTTAAGTCCAATTTCACTTTAATTTGAACTTCACTAACATTTTATTATTTTACTTTTAGTTTACTTGCTCTTTTACGCACTAAGCTATGTTTCTTAAGCTTTGACAGAATGCAATCATGGGTTATCGAAACTGTGTCCAAAATAATTTAGACATTGAAGTTCTTACCTTGTAACCATCCATAGAATTGTGAACTCTGTCATCTTCTAGTCACTGTTCCAATTATTTATCATTCTCCGTGCTCCAGGTAAGTTCCAAAGGAAGACCAAACATACACGAATATTGTGTTTAACTAAAACTTAGTATTGTTGTTTTCGTCTAAGAAGCACTCATGTCCACAAACCCAGACAATTGACGATAATGAGACTAGTCATGGCTCAAGCGAGCTCTGGCATAAGAGTGATAGGAAATACAATTACTTAGAAATTTGAATTTGAATTTATTTATGCCTAACAGGCATCTATGCCCTAAGGCTTCGGACAGCAATGTGGAAGTTAGCGGCCAGGGCCTTGCGTTAAGGTACCATCCCAGCATTCGTCTGGTGGGACTGAAGAAAACTAGAAAACCTCAGCCAGTATGGCCGGTCGCGGGATTCCATCCACGGGCCTTCCGAATGCGACGCCAGCGCTCCACCTTCTCACCTACGGCTGCTCGGTAAAATTACTTACGAGTTTGTGAACTAATGCTTTTCTGTGGAACAAATGTATCAAAGTAAACCTGCTGAATTTGAAGCATTTCTGTGCTCAATACAAGTCCACATGCCTGTTACCCCCCAGCCTAGCCTAAAGTAACTTTTGCATGGCATCCCAAACCATAGCCCACATTTAGTAATATTCCTCCCGACTTTATCTACAAGTGACAAACAATTACCAAGTGTACTGCAAAAACTGTTGTTTTATTCAGACTCAATTCTCCGTAGTATAACACAAAGAACAGAACTCAGTTTTCAGTACCACATATCAACACATATTTTATAAAATCGACTAGTAGTTTAGAACACAAAGACTTGGTTACACAAATCAGTACAGACTCCGAACTGACCATAATCCACCTTTATCTGAATCAATAGATCATACCACTACAAACCTAACATCAGAAAAGCGAGGACATCAGACTTCCTGGTGCCCTTTATCCAAATTATACTTAACAAATACTTTCTCCTTCTATTGTAAGTTTAGTGTACAGCAGTGTACAGTGAAAGCTTAGTTTAGTATGCTACAGTAACAGCGGCATGATTCTCAGGTGCACCAACACGGTTTGCACAACTGGGAACACTCTCACTCCAGCGGTATTTTTACAGAAGCTAGAGAAATTCAAGTGAAGGATATAATGATTTCCCCTTTCTTTCCACGGTTTAAAAATATTCCAATATTGCGTGTGCAAGACTGTTGCAGGCTGGTCTCGGTCTTGCCCGAGTCTTGCAGGTATGGTCTTGGTCGTGGTCTTGCATCCCTAGGTCTCAGTCTTGGTCTTGGCCTGGCATGTAAGACCAAGACTCTTGTGCTTATCACTACTGGTACTTGTCGAACTTGGAATTTTTGCGCCATAAAAACAATTAATTAATAGCTTCCGGACTGACAGCTATTAAGGAACGTTTAAGTGTTAAACTGTTCTTAACTGCTTTGATGAAACAATTAAGGAATCTACAATTAAGTTAATAGCTGTAGATTGAAAAAATTCTCTAGGTTCAGAAGAGTGTATACGATGGGCTAAACGCTTATATCTTCGGGACCGCTAGTGATGGGACCACGAAACTTTGGAAGAGCAATGATCTTACGTATGGAAGGTGTTGAGTGAAGGAGAATTTTAAAATCGAAGAAAAAAGGAAGAATCCATTCTTAATCATATACAACGTTGACTTGGAATTAACCAACGAAGAAATTGTTAGCAAAGTGATAAATACAAACATAGATAAGGAAGGATTAGCAGAGGTTACTTTGAAGGAAACCAAGGTAAAATTTAGGACTGGTCCTAAAGGTAAGCGGGTCTGTCACGTAGTGTTGGAAGCTTCATCCGAGATCAGAAAAGTCTTAATTGATAGACCCAAGATATGTATTAATTATATTGGACATTCTATCAAGGATTATCTCTCAGTAACAAGATATTTCAGGTGCGGTGATCTCAAACACATCACGAGATATTCCGATGGCCCAGAGCTATGCTTCCACTATGGAAATAAAGGTCATAAAAAGAATACATGTCCCGATAAAAACCAAAAAAGGAAGTACATACCGTGCTTACTAAGGGAAAAAGGACTGCAAAGAAACAGACCCAAAGGAATGCGCAACGTATAAGAACCTATTTGCGAGGTTTATTAGTAAGACTGACTATGGTTGAAAGCCTTGACAATATTACCAAATATGAGACCTTACGGGTGAAAGAGATAACCTGGATGGACAAAGAACAGGAAAGGGAATTCAGGAACTGGCTAGAAAACAAATTTGAAATGAAGAACATCGAGAACTCGCTAACAATCACGGAGCGTATTCTCGATATTGAGAAACTAGATCAAATAATAATGCACTTCATAAACCCAAAACTGGTAACATTCCCTCGGGGCTTCACGCAAGTGGTTGTTGAGTCACACAGTAGTTTTGACTTTGATCAAATAAATAAACTCCAAATAGAAAAGAGTAATGGAAAAGAACTAAATATATTCTACACGAAGAATAAATTCGGATGTAAATTAATTCACATAGAGTCATCGAGAGAAAATTTTCTAGGAGATTACATTGGAGCACCTTCAGGAGATGAAATTAAATAAGAAGATAGAAATAAATATGCCTGCAATAGGGATGGGTCTTTGGATGCACGAACAAGAGGAAGTACTAGCGAGATTCAAAGACTATAGTGATAAATGTAAAGATAATAAAGTAATATTCAAAATGTTTATAAATAATAAAGTTTTGTATAAGGAAATAATGAAAAGTGAGGGAACAATATTTAGTATTTTTTATGATCCGAGAAACCAAAAGATGACAGAAACAGACAAAAAGATTACATAAACAAAGCTTCTAGATCTAACAGAAGATATTCCCTCCGATGAGACGAGAAGAATGATAATTAATATCTCAGAATCAGAAACGGAGACGGAAGAAGTGGGAAGATCAAGTTACCTTCACAACTACGAAGGAACCGACAACGTTTGATATACTTCAGAAACAGAAGAAAAAATTAATTCAAGAAGAGAACTCTTCACAAAGCAGAGATAAAAATAAAAAAAATAGATTCTGGAACGCAAACTTGAAAAACAAAGTTGAGTAGCTGATTTTCAAGACTGCTTTTAGGAGAGAAAACAACATTAGAAACACAGTTACCATCTGATGAAGAGGGCGAAGAAGATGAAGAACATAAGGAAAATATGGTAGAGGAAGAAGAGAGGTGTGGGAGTAGGCTTTTAAAAGAAAAATCAAGCAGAAGAAAACCAAATACAGAAAGAAGACAATGTGCGTGCTGGTACGAGTGGATCTGGGGAACAAAAAAGAAACCAAACTGGTCATACACAATAAAGGAAAATCAATATAAGTTAGCAATACTTGAAAATCCGCAGGTCCTTACCATCGCCCTCAGACAGATTGTGCGAAGACCCGGCGACAACGGAGATGGGATTACTTTCCCCATACCGGTTGCGGTCGACCGTATATCTTTAAAGAGACATAATTTACCAACCGAACCGGAACAGCTGTTGGAACTCGTTGATGAAGTCTTCGAACGTAGGGACGAAGACTTCAACCTAAATGAGGTATATAACGACTTCGTGAGGGCGCATGGCAGGGTGCTCTTAGACCCAAATGAATTCTGCCCGCACTGCTATGTACATACCAAATATCCAAATATACCACAGTATACGACCTGAGCAGTTCCCTGTGCTGCAAATAAATGCACAAGGTTCGCGACTGGTTGGAATGGAAGTGAGGAAACTAGCTGAAGAATTAAAAACTGATATCATACGCATTAAATAACCTAACACCTTGAAAGGTAGAATAATAAATATTTCAACAAAGGCGCAAGTTGTTATAAGAAGTGCAAATCCAAAAGCTGCTATCATCAATCATAATAGAAACTATCAAATTATTGAAATTTCACAATTTACTGATGAATTTACGGCTTGCGCTGAATTATTAACAAGATTGGGAAAATTTATTTTAATTAGTATGTACTGCCAGTTCAGATTTGAGATCACTAGCTTTATAAACAAATTAGAATTAATAATAAACACATACTCGAATCAAAATCTAATCATATCAATGGATTCAAATACGAAGTCACCATTATGGTTCAGTAACATCCAGGATGGCAGAGGCAGGAGGAGAGGAGAGCAGATGGAAGATTTAATTCTTGCAAATAATTTAGTAATAATAACTAAAGATGGACAATCACCTACTTATAGCAATTGCGCGGGAGCAACATCAAACATTGACTTAACACTAACAACACTAAATGTAGGAGTTATAATTCAAAATTAGCAAGTTCTGGATGGTCTCACTCGTAGTGACCACAATGTAATTAAATTCGAAATTGGAACTATGAATGTAATAGCGCAGGACACTGCTCATGATAAGGACTCTATCAA
>JAGDQP010018376.1:0-13098 GCA_022664845.1 Lepisma saccharinum | reverse complement strand
TGAGGAAACTAGCTGAAGAATTAAAAACTGATATCATACGCATTAAATAACCTAACACCTTGAAAGGTAGAATAATAAATATTTCAACAAAGGCGCAAGTTGTTATAAGAAGTGCAAATCCAAAAGCTGCTATCATCAATCATAATAGAAACTATCAAATTATTGAAATTTCACAATTTACTGATGAATTTACGGCTTGCGCTGAATTATTAACAAGATTGGGAAAATTTATTTTAATTAGTATGTACTGCCAGTTCAGATTTGAGATCACTAGCTTTATAAACAAATTAGAATTAATAATAAACACATACTCGAATCAAAATCTAATCATATCAATGGATTCAAATACGAAGTCACCATTATGGTTCAGTAACATCCAGGATGGCAGAGGCAGGAGGAGAGGAGAGCAGATGGAAGATTTAATTCTTGCAAATAATTTAGTAATAATAACTAAAGATGGACAATCACCTACTTATAGCAATTGCGCGGGAGCAACATCAAACATTGACTTAACACTAACAACACTAAATGTAGGAGTTATAATTCAAAATTAGCAAGTTCTGGATGGTCTCACTCGTAGTGACCACAATGTAATTAAATTCGAAATTGGAACTATGAATGTAATAGCGCAGGACACTGCTCATGATAAGGACTCTATCAAATATAACATAAATAGAATAAACTTGGACATATTTCAGAGACATTTAGTCCTGCCAGAGATAGAGGAAGGTGCTAACGTTGACCTAATAGCAACGAAGATTGAAGACTCGGTAAAGCAAGCAATGAAGATCGCTTGTCCACCGCAAGGGAAAGCCAAAACAAATACCACAACCTCTTTCTGGTGTGTCGAGCTGGAAAGACAGAGGAGGATTGTGAGGGTCAGACGTAAAAGCTATTAGCAAACTCTGGACCTGGAGCTTAGAAATAGGAAACTCGAACAATACCGAATAGGTAAACAGTGATACAAAGAAAAATTAAACACCAAGAAGGAGTCGTGGGATAAATTTGTGAAAACTAATTTCACTTTAGATTCTTTTGGTTCCCCATATGAAATATGTATGGAGAAAACTTCACCAACGACATTGGTAATCTTTAAAAATCAGATGATACATATACTACGACGTGGAGGAATTCGCCGGACTTATTGATGAATGAACTGATACCAAAAGATTCGGAGGAGAACGAAACATTAGAGCAACAAAGAACCAGAATAGAAATGGAGAATATACTAGAACAAGTTGGAAGAGAAAGAGATTATGATATAGATGAACTTTCTGTAAAATATCAAGAAATCGAATTGGCTATTAAAACTCTAAAAACTAAAAAAGCTCGAGGCCCAGATAGCATTAAATCCGAGGTCTTTAAAGGACAAAGGACCTATGGACGCCGTACCTGGCAAGACCGAATGCTTGAAGCAAGGCAGATTTCCAACCAAATGGAAGGAGGATAACTAAATAATTTTCTTAAAGAGCCAAGAAAATCCAAAATCCAACTCTAGATCATATAGACCTATCTGCCTCCTAAACTGTAACAAACACTCCCTTGTCAGTCACCCTTACCACTTTAAGATTCCAGATATTTCGAATTTGTGCGAGCACTTCTCCTAGAAAGTAATCCAGAATCCCAAAGCAATAAAGGTTCCCAACGAAAGTACTTGAAACAAAGGGAGGATCCTCGAAGGGACCCCACAATTAATTTCTCCACTATAAGGATAGGTTTCTGAGTTGATATTTTGATTTGAAAGCAATATACTGAAATTCAATTTGCATAAAACAGTATAATGTCGTCTGCCTTCTCCCCTCTAACGGCTTAAGGCATGCTTTAAGGTACTGGGATAGGATGTAGTCATTAATAAATAAAGAGTAGATTTCAGAAGTTTGCTTTCAATATGAAAGATGTTATACAAGTAAAATTAGCGCCATACTACTCACCGGACTGTATGATAGAACTTGGGTAGTTGTGCGACTTAACAGCCAGTTCCAATGATTGTTGTAGAAGAGTGTAGGTACTATAACTGTGACTCTTCTTCTCTCTTGTTATTGAAAGTTCTCTTCTATATATTGGATTCTCTTTTCTCCTTCTAGGAAGCTGAGGAGCTTAAACGACTGTATGGGTCAGCATATTTCCAGGTGAGTTGCTGGCCCACACAGTCCAAGACTCCTGTTTTCCACTCATATAGCCCGGAAAGGTTTCTGCGCTATTAACATAAATAATATCTGATATTACATTATTTCTGTGGCATAAGAAGTTACGTATACTTGTTTTGTACAAACTTATTCATGAGTAAGCGTCTTCTTTAAGTGTCTTACAAGAATTCGTTGCCTGTTGCAACTTTATAATATACGTTCGCTCAATTATAGTTTTGTTGATCCTTTATGCGCCTCTCTATAATCTCGAAACATAGTCCTGGGATCGATAGGTATTCCTTACATACCCTTCACCAAATTTAAGAATTTTCGTATGAATATATTGTTTTTATATGAAAATTCGTCCTTCACCTGTGATTCCTATGTATGCCATCCACAAGATCGTTTAGATTTTGCACCACCAATTCTTGGATAATATATATAAAGAAGAGAAAAACAAAATGTATATTATTGTATCACTATCATCGTATCACTTCAACACATAAAAGCTAAATATTTATATATATATATATATATATTGTCTTAAAATCACCATAAATATTTCACTCATCACCACACTGGGAGAAAATAAAAAAAAGGATTAAAAAAAAGAGCATAAGTATATACTATCACTTGGATGTGCGTTTGTTTGTGTTGGGCTCCACTCAAGCGGTCCTTGTTCCACTAACACTTTTCTTGGGGGAAACAGGTGCTCCTGTCGTCTCCTAGATCCTGAAGTTTACGTTGGGCTCTTGATGCCGCTTGCATCGGTAAAGATGATTCGCCGCTATCTTGTTGAAATGCTATCCTGGATGCGCTTTGTAGTGAGTTGTATGTTAGTCCCGTGATATTAGATAATGAGTCCTTGGCGCTTTTGTTTATACGAGGTAGGAAAGGAACTCGTGAGGGGACATGTCCTCTATGGAAAAGATATAGAGTCTTGGGGTTTTTGTAGGTTGGGTTTTTGTGATTTTACGAGTGTCCTTTTTGAAAACTGGAATTTTTGGTTGTAGAGAAAGTGGTACAATTGGCATTTGAGTAAAAGTTACCTGAGAAGTTTGTGATTTATCATATAATGAGAGAGGTATTTCATACTCGTGTCCCTCTTTTGAAAAGGAGGAAGGAGGGACATCGCAAAAATATTGTTTAGAAATAGGTTCAACAGTAGGTAGAGAAATAGAACTATGGGTAATAGCTGATTGATTGTTTTGAGATCGCCTAGTATCGTTATTTCTATGCTTATATTTACAAAGTTTTGCAAAGATATATGCCAAAATAACTAGTATGAGGCCCGTTATACTCATGGACAAGACTAGCAAGGCTGTTCTTAACACGACTCTCTGGAAATAGAGAACATAAAGAAAAAAAGCTTAGTGTCTGGCCTCTTCTAAGATTTTAATTCTTTTAGATGTTACAGAAAATACGTATCCTAATTTTATAACTATTACCAAAAATACTACTACTACAGTTATAATTATAAAAATGTTAGTATATGAAAGGTCGAATTCAAGGGGTTGGAGTGGCTTGCCTAGAATTTTGATCGAATTTAATTGTGCTGTTAATTTATCTAATGATAGAATTTTCAACTAGCATAGGAAGCAGTTCTGTATTGTTTAAAACTAAGTGGTGCGTAGCTGTTTGAATTTGCATTTTTGAAGGTAGAATCATGTCCTTAAAGATTATATGTTCGAACTCGTTATAGTGAAAAATTAGGGAAGCATTATTAGTATTTTCATAAGGTTTGCGATGAGAGATTCCTGTCTCGGATTTGTAGGTTCTGTGAAAGGGCACTAATGAAGAGAGTAACAGGCCCGTATCTGTATAACGGTAAATATATTTGGCATTGGAATCAAAAGTTTGTAGTTGACAAGTAGAAAATGTGTGATTGTATATTAACTCAGTTATGCAGCTCGCTTGTTGTGAATTTCTAAAACTATGAGGTTTGCATACGTATAAGTAATTTTCAAATGAACAAAATTGCTCTTCGATTTCGAGAAATTCGTTACCGGACGTGACTACAAAACGAGGCAGAGAAATGGTTGTTTGAACTCTGTGATATAAGAATCCCAAATTTACAATAGAAAATAGAAAATTGAAAATTCCCTATAATAGAAAATTATAGCTAATGTCCTTAGAATTCACGCACCCCTTAAGAATGAAAATCCTGGCAGAAATGTACGTGCTGTCCTGAAATTCACAGGCGTTTAGTACTGATCTGAAATCCGTGAGCTGAATTTTAATCTAGCTTTAAACTTTAAATGCATGTTTTCAGCTCTGAATATTTTCACGGAGGTTTCTATTTTTTTTTCCTGGGTTTTCCTTACTCACACCAGGAAATATATATTATTCAGTTCAACTTTGAGATTGAGTCACCTATCTTCTGATTAGAGCTAGTTATCAGTATTGAAAAGTAACCCATTTTAGCTCTGAATGGAGACGGTTAAACGTATCTTGAAGAATCTTTTTCATTCAGTGGAATATTAATGATGATGATGATTGTAAATATAAAATGTTTAAATAAATAGATTTCTACTATACTAGAGTACAGCATAGAACAGAAAATTGAACCGTCGTAACTCACTGGTAGAGCGTTGGGTTAGCATTTACGAGGATATACGTTCAGTCCTTGCAGATGAGTATTGTGTTAGATTCGTTTCAGAGTTTTTTCCTCAGTCATACTAGAAAAATATGAGGAAGACACCTTAAACATCTCCCCTAGTGCACACCTTTTCACATCCTTTCGCCTTTCCATATATGAATGTGACCCTCACATGTTTAAAGACGTAAAAATAAAATGAATAAAAAAAAGCTGAGTGAAAATAATCGACCTCTGAAGTATGAGCTGTACCATCAGACGGGCATACCAGATAACCGGAGATTACTGCCTTTCGACGTTAGCTTTTCTTTAAAGAAAAATAAGAGGTTAAAGAGAGAGATTACAAAAAAGAGATAGAAAGACACATATATACACAGAGTGATAGTAACACAGACGTTTATTAAAATACAGAAAGAGAGCTAAACAGAGATAGAGATGGAGAGAGACAGACTAATAGAAAGAAGATAGAGAAATAAACAGATAGATCAGAAAAAAGAGATAGAAAGACAGGCACATATGTATATATACACAGAGTCATAGTATCACAGACGTTTGTTAAAATAGAGAAAGAGAGAGAGATGGAGAGAGACAGGCTAATAGAAAGTAGAGAGAGAAATAAACAGACAGATCAGAAAAAAGAGATAGAAAGAAAGACACATATATACACAGAGTCATACTATCACAGACGTTTGTTAAAATAGAGAAAGAGAGAGAGAGACACACACACTAATACAAAGGAGAGAGAGAAATAGACAGACAGATCAGAAAGAAGAGATAGAAAGAAAGACACATAAATACACAAAGTCATAGTAACATAGACGATTGTTAAAATGAGATGGCAGCTTGAATATAGCCCTTCCTGCACACATTTCAGCATCCTTACCCATCCCCTATCCTAGATCGATGTTAGTGGAAAAATACTTGTGAAGGAATGTAATTCATTAGACATATGATGGGGTTAAGGAAGTTATTAGTATAATCATCGAAATATTGAATATATCATTCAATACACAATTATGTTGAATAGAGACAAATAAAAAGACATAGAAAGAGATAAAAAGATTGATAGATATATTTAAAACTAATTTAAAACTAATTTTATTATAAAAAGTTTAAAAGTACCTTTATTTTAAACTCATGTGTAAAACATTGTCTTGATGCGTGTGATGTCCAAGTGAGAATGAAATGAGAAGAAGTGATTTTGAAAATTCCTTATCACTAATACGTCAGAGATAACACTGCGTTCTTTGAGTTTAAACAAAAGAAAAATATATACACATAGTTGTCAAATTTCTTTTGATATGACTCATTCACTGTTGTCAATTTGTACTTACAAGAAAAGAATGAAGAAAAACCTTCTGTTAAAATATTCACTTAATGAAGTGTTGAATTATTTTGATAATATATCTCGTCTTAAAATATTCAGTTGTGAAGAATGATCACGATTTAAGTAGGCATCTATAGCTCAGGACGAAGGATAGAGGATACTGGAAGATTTTGGTCAGTGCTTATATAGAAGGCACCATTTGGACATTTGCTTGGTGTGAGTGTGGAAAAACCATGGAAAACCTTAGAATGGTCGGCTGGAGGGAATCGAACCCACGACGTATGAAATGCTATGTGAATGTTCTTTTCTTTAAAAAATACCGTATACACTTTAGTTTGAATTTAAATTTGATTTATTTTATTTATTTATGGTCTTTGGGCATCTATGGCTTAGGGCGGAGGATAGAGGATGGTGGAAGATTTTCACCAGTGCTTATATTGAAGGCATGATCCTGGCATTTGCTTGATATGACTGTGGAAAAACAGAGGTATGGAGTACACATTTGTTAGAAGAGACTGCTGCTAGAGCGTTGGCTTAGCATTCAGATTTGAATATGTTAATCCTTTCATAATTCTTAAGGATAACCTCCTCCCCCTTCGTCCTCTGGTGAGCACTTTTTCGAAAGAGATATAAAACAATGAAGTAGCTTATTAGAGGTACGTTACCCTCTTCCAATTTTCACTTATTCGCATTCATGGGACACACACTTGCTGACTAAGTAATTCACACATTGCTGGAGCGATAGGAGAAATGTATCACTAGTGATGACAATACTTTAAATAAAATAGTTGTTAACATTCTCATCTAATTAGTTTGTCTTTTCTGTACATAAATTTCGGTTTCATATTTGCTCACTTGATATATAGAGATAGTAACACACATGTTTGTTAAAACAGAGAAAGAGAGAGTATGATTAGATAGGCAGATATATCCCTTCTATGAGAATAATTGTATACTTTTTTCAACACTATATAACACACCTGATTTGACCATATACTTTAAAATAATAGTTGACAATCTCAGCCTTTAATCTACCTTAACTGGTCATGTAGAAAGTAATTTTAGATTTCAGTTTTGAAAACAGCTTTCAGATTTGAAACTTGCATCATGATAACTCCTTTATATTTAAACTCTTAGCTGAATATAATATTGTAAACAGGAGGAATAGTTTAAGATAATAATTGAGAATCTTCTTTAAAAATGCATTTGGTCATGTGCGAAAGAAATGTTACACTATAAAGAGAATATACTATCTTGTAAAGTCCTACTTACCATTTTAATTGTGAAATCATCATTGAATTACTACTTTACTCTTTTATTCTATGGAAAAAAGGTAAACAGATTGAAATCTTAAAATTAAAATGCTAACACAAGTTTTTTTTTAAATAACATATATTTATTATTATTTTTACTTTATAATAATTATTATGTAGTATTTACAAGTAATATTGATTAAACTTTACATAAGTTATAAGACACCATCATCTTTCTATTTAACGACTTTTTAAAAAGGAAATAATATAATATATCTTCACATTATTTTCGAAATATTCCATGTAAATATGCTTAGAGAATGTAAATAATAGTAATAATTCTTAAGTAAAAAAATATTCATACTCTTTTATGAATATGTACTTATTTGAGCTATATTACTCTACAAATTTTTAAAGCTCTATTATGATCAAAAAGATTTTCCTTTACTTTAACCTATTCCCTTTTATATTTTTTTTATATGATCATGTACATTTTTCGTTATCTTTTTACACAGTATACATAACAGGGGGGAGTCGTGTTCGTACTAATGGTAAAGGATGGGATGGTTGTTGAGGTGGAGAAAGAAGGGGTGGTACACCAAATGTTGAAGGGAGAGATAAAGAATCATCTCATAAAGAGGGGTGAGAAAGATGTGAAAGAGATGAAGGATGTGAAAGGGTTTCTCTGAATGGTGATGAAGGAGGAGGAAAAGCACTGGTGAAGTGTAAGGAATGGGGAAAGAATATCTTATTGAATAAGATGAAGGATGTGGAAGATATGGTGTGAATGAATTTGAAGGGGTATGAAAAGGATAGTGTGATTCTATATGAGATGAAGAATGTGAAAGTTATGATGAGGGAGGGATAGGAAAAGGATACTCTGCTGAATAAGATGAAGAATGTGGAAGGCTTGATATCAATGATGTTTGAGAATTTGATTGTATATAAGATGAAGGATGTGAAAGTTGTGATGTATGAGGGATTAGAAAAGGATACTTTGCTGAATAATACGGTGGATGTAAAGGGGTTGATGCGAATGATGATTGAAGGGTAGGATAAGGATACTGTGATAATGAGTAAGATAAAGGATGTGAGAGGGTTTCAGCATTTAATGATGAAGGTATAGGAAAATCTCTTACATTTACAGGGGGTAATAATGGTGTAGAACAAGGAGCTGCTTCTTCTCTTAGTAAGCTGTCCCTTTTAATTTCAGAAGAAGAAAATAAGCACTCTACGAATTCACTATATAATTGTGATGATAATAATGCTGATGATGATAATACAGGTGTAAAAGGAAAAGATTTTTGTTCTTTTTTTCTTGTTTTTCGTCTAGTTTTGCTTGTTTTTCTTTTTTATGTTCAAGTTTTTCTTCGTTCTCTTCATCTTCTTTCTCTTCCTGGATTTCCCTTTTTTCCTTGTTTTTTCATTCTTTCCCTCCTTTTTTTCGTCCTCATTTTTTTCTTC
The DNA here is from genome assembly GCA_022664845.1 of Lepisma saccharinum. NCBI lineage: Eukaryota > Metazoa > Arthropoda > Insecta > Zygentoma > Lepismatidae > Lepisma > Lepisma saccharinum. Next base: position 4,332 of record JAGDQP010018376.1, on the reverse strand, counting down.
ATAAATTTCTTCATCTTCTACTACTTCTTGTTGTTCTTCTTCTTTTTCTTCTATTTTTGCTTCTTGTTCTTCTTTTTCTACTGCTTCTGCCTCTTGTTCTTGTTCTTCTTCATCATCATAAACATCTTCTTCTTCCGATCCATCATATGCTGAACTTGGAATATCACCAGTATTTATTGAATATAATAAAGTTAATATATTTACTGATTGTTGAATTTAATCCAGTGAAATATCCACTATCAGCCTCCCATATAAACGTAGTTTCATCTGAATTTATTGAATTTAAGATTTCATCCATTTTATCAATTTTTCAAATTTTTAAATTGAAATCTGAAAGAAAAAGAAAAGAAAAATATAATTTCATTGAAGAATAATATTATTTTATTTACATGTGAACTTAATATGTTATATATTTATTACATCCTTCGTATATAAAAATATAGGGATCTGGGGAAAAGTTCATGGCATTTTCCCCGATAGATGATGTTAAATGAAAATATCTCAGGAAAACAAACATCATAACAGCACCACTAAACGCTCATTGGAAAGCTTACACTTCAAGCGTTAGTGTGAGTGTATAAACAGCGAAATTAATGCTGAGGTTAGAAAACTTGTTTACGTGTGAAAATGGTGAAGAATAATGTCAAATTGTAGCATATCTTAAAATATTATTACGACAAACGGAAGAATGCTGTGCACGCATGTGAAAAAATTATGCCCTGTACAGAGAAGGTACTTTATTAAATCTAGTACGCGGAAATAATTCACTCGCTTCATTCTAGTATTTTTCATATGAAAGCTGAGGCATGCTTTCCTTATCGAATTACTGAAAAAAAGCTGATGAAATTCTTCAAAAGTTCTACTAAGATAAACATCAAAAGTGAAAATATTAGTTTGGAGCTAGGCATTGATCACAAAACTGTGTTCTAGCATTTACACAAAGCTAGTTAGAAAAAGAAGCTCAATGTATGGGTTTCACATGAGTTAAGCGAGAAAAAACATGATAGAATGAATGAACATTTGCGATGTGGTGCTAAAACGTTATGAAAACAAGCGATTTCTGAAACGTGTTATAACCACGGATGAAAAAAATGGATTATGTATGACATCGGAAGCGTAAAAGATCTTCGAGAAGGGATGGTAAGTCCTCAGAAGTGATTGTGAAGCCTGGATTGACGCTGAAGAAGGTGATGTTATGTGTGTGATGGAGTGGAAGGTAATCATTCACCATGAATTAGTTCCAATTCGTCAGCGAATTAATTCTTAACTCTACTGTGAATAACTAGAAAGATTATGTCCCACAATTAAAAGAAAACAGTCCGAATTGAATAATAGAAAAGCTGATATCTACTATCGTGAGATGAGAACGTCTCATCATATCCTTCGTTGATGACTCGAGAAAAAAGTCACAAACTTATTCCCAGACTAATATGTACATATTTTTATTAATTTTCTCTGTATAATAATTTCCTGGTATACAAAGGTTAGTAAATTTAAAGTTGATTAAATAACAGTGGAAAATATCTCCATGTTAAACTTATACAATGATAAAGTAAGTAGTCTTTAATTTAAAAAGAACTTACAATGTAAGCGAAAGTTTCCAAAAATGTTTTTTTTAATAAGAATCAAACTTATTACTTTTTATAAGAACTAAGTATAGTTTATTACTTAGTGAAAAGGAGAGTACTATTAAGAACAATATTAGGAACATGACCATTTAAAATAATAATAATAATAAAACTTAATAATTTAATAAACCTAGTTGTACTTTTCAACACTGAGAATATAAGTTAGTCAGCTGACTGAACCTTTTCTAATAGTACGACATTTTTGATGAAGGTTATGCGTTTGAGTGAGTATGAAGATATGAATGTGATTTTTAATAGATAAAGGTAAATCATGAGAGTTCAAACTCGAAATTGAAATTTACCCTTTACACCTTTGAAATGGTGTATCACATCAGAAAATCTCAAAGATCAATTATTTTTTCCTCATTCACATCATGTAAATACTTAGAGATGATACCTTAAACACAGAGTTCAGATGATCAAATGCTTTCTCTCTCCCTATCTTGATGTGTAAAAATCATCAATAAAAATTGAAATTAAATAACTCGGTTCAAAACTTGAGGGACGCTCCATACTTTTTCTGAGATCAATTACTGATGTTCCTGAATTAGAATATAATAACCAATTTTTTCTTTCATCCTTCACTTTTAAGGAAGTGCATTTAAAGTAATATTTTACATTTCTTAAGAAAATTAATAAAAGAAATATATATTTTTCCAACACATTTGAAACCATGGACTCTCACACAGAAAACAAGTTTGATTACTTGTGTACAGTGTGGGGAAGAATGAAGAAGTGGATTTTTAAAAGTTAGACTGTATTAATAAGGCGTCCTGTTTTCTAACGAACTAACAGTTGGCAGAAAAGAGAATAGAGCCCGGCTCGCTATTACGTATTTTCCTTATAAATTGAAGGTCGGTACAAAAGTGAGTGTTTCATTTTAGCATATACTTAGTGAACAAAGTGTGTAAAAATGTGTAAAACAAATGTGTGTAAGAAGTGTAGAAAATTCATCTTCACACAGAACTTGATTAACTCTCACAACTCTTTGATACCTTTTCTACACTTTTTTACACAACTAAGAAAAATTTCACAAACGGGGAAGTTTATTTTTTATATTCTAAGGAAAATGAAGTGTTATTTTGCAACCTCACTATCCTTTGAAGACCATAATTTTATTAATTTATTTATATGAGGTATATATCTATTTCTGTTGAAGCTTCTGATATGTTATACAAAAATGGTTGTGTTAATGGAACACTTTTCCGTGCGCCAGCATGATCACTACTTATTGTGTTAAGTCAACACAACTAACAGTGTTGATTTCAGTGATTCGACATAATAAATATGTTATCAATGTTGATTCGTACCACAATATAGTGAAAATAAAATGACTTAATAGTAAATTTCTTAACAGTAATTTCTCCAAATTCATATGCTTTCTAAGGTAAAATTTTGACAAAGCTATATTTTCTGACACCTTTTTATTAGAAATTTAGCAATTTCCATATTGATCGCTTTAACCAATGCTCTTTTTCTTCAAATATATGATACACAACCCGATCACACTAGCAGAGGAAATATTCCAACGATGAGCTGCTACCAAGTAGCAGTGGCTCAGTGACTTAGCAATCAGGACGTCGTGAGTTCAATCCCAGCGGTTGACCATCTTGACTGAAGTTTTTCTTCAGTCATACCAGACAAATGTCAGGATGACACCTTCAACTTAGGCTCCCCCTGGCTGACACCTTCCCGCAACTTTTTCCCTCCACTACCTCGGCTTGAACTTTAGATGCCTCAAGGTGCAACTTCAGATAAAATTCAAGTTCAATCGAAGCGCTGGCAATAACAGACGAACTCTATGTTTCTACTTGTGCTCGACCCGCGAATGAATAGACTCGACCTGACCCCGATAAGAGTAGAATTGTCCAGGTCCGTTTGAGAGCTCTTAGTACAGAAGTAAAGACCAACATATTTTTTATATTTTGCGTATGAGTTTTATACCGAACGCATAGCTGTAACGAGAGCTGAAACGGGTCACAAGGTGAAGTTTTGGACCAGGCATATACGTCGGACCCGGTCTGACGTGGTGACCCCCGATTTTCAACGGGTAACCTGGAGGGGAAAGTAGAGATTTAATATTTTCTTTGGTGCTTTATGCTCAGTCTCTAATAACTTAACTTGCCTGGCTTGCACAGCGCATATTACATAAAATAAATGTAAATCGAAGTTAAATCGATCTTTACGCAGTTACTAAGTTTCGAATGAGCTTAACGAAGACTTTGTCAATATTAAAAACGATTTACCGTAAGTAGACTTAAAGATACTTTCTTGCATTCGGGGACCCTCATACCACCCACCTCTTACTAGTGATGAGCGCAAGAGTCTTGGTCTTGCACTTTTGGTCTTGGTCTTGCATGCAAGACCAAGACCAGGGATACCGTTGCAAGACCAAGACCAGGGATACCGATGCAAGACCAAGACCAAGACCATACCTGCAAGAGTCTTGCAAATGCACTATTTGAAAATTTTTAAAACGTTGAAAGGAAGGGGAAATCAATATATCCTTCACTTGAATTTCTTTGGCTTCTGTAAAAATACCGCTGGAGTGAAGGTGTTCCCAGTTGTGCAAACCATGTGAGTGGATCTGAGTGGATCTGTTACTGTAGCATACTAAACTAAACCTACACTGTACACTGCTGTACACTAAACTTACAATAGAAGGAAAAAGTTTCTGTTAAGGGCCAAGTAAAGCCAAGATCTC
>JAGDQP010018375.1:2392-36681 GCA_022664845.1 Lepisma saccharinum | reverse complement strand
ATGGCTCAGCTCTTCCTGTCGCTAGTCGCAAATTATTATACTAATTCAGCATGAAGCAATTACGCTTCCCCCTACTCACCGCTTTATACTTTCCTGATTTAATTGTACTTTGATCTACTGTTTCTTCTCCAGCAGTAAATCCAAACTCCGATAATTACATAGGATAGTTTTATAACAGTTATGGTAGGAACTAAACTACCTTCGTCCATATCTCTACTGCACACATAACAGGATACAGGTAAATAGGTTAGTCTAAAATATTGTTTTAAACTTCTTTTTCACAGACAGGAATAAACAACTCGCATTTAGATACGTTTTCATACACTGATATTTTTAACTGCTATTGTTAACAGATGTTTACATATAGCAACTATTGCTATCACTGCTACGGAAGCAGTTTTGCACATTTGTATGGCTAAATGCCTCTCCAAATATGCTAGATTTAGCCAAAAAGATAGGCCAAATTTACATCACTGCCACCTTGCAAACGATAACATCACTGCGACGGAACAAATTCGTTGTGGAATGGAATTCCGCTAGGGCCGTGATCAGCCGGTTGTCAAATGCGGTTCATTTTAGTATCCAGATTCAACTAAATCTACTTTCCACGGAATTAAAAAATAATATGAATAGAACAGAGAATAGGACTAGTAAGAGGAAACATTACCGGACATTTAACGTCCGGTTTTGAGGTCGTACCGGACACCGGACAAGGAAGTCAAAAACCGAACCGTCCGGTAAAATACCGCACGGTTGCAAAGAGTTTCATGTTTCGTTCGTTAGCCGTCCCAAATTTATAGACAAAAAAAAAAACGAAAATCGGAAAAATTCTCATCTTTCTATCAAATGTAGCCTCGTTTGAACACAGCTTCTGCAAATGTGTGGACAAGTATAATAAATTCATTGTATTAGTCAAGTTACAGTTCTCGTATTTGACCTTTTGACGTTTTCTTGGCTGCTTATAACTTTCTAATACCACGTGCATGCTATATTTTGTTCACAGAGAGTTTTAAATATTTCTTTATGTTAATATAAAGATAAGCTCTTACGTTGGGCTAAGCCTAAATAAAAAAAAAAAAAATCTTATTAAACATTCTGCTCAGTAGGGTTCGACTGTTTTAAAACTGAATGTCAATTTCAGGACTAGATGTTCTATATTCAAATATATTAAAAATATGCCGATTTCTAATCTTGAATTATTATCTCAACAAAGGATAATTGTACAATTTATGAACAGGCTACCAAACATGCCATAAAAAACAAGGGATTCGTTCACACCTTTTATCAATTTTGTAGTAAAAATCGTGGTAGTCATTGAATTTCTAAGATTTGCTGTTCAATAATATAATTAAAACGAGAAGCCCATAAATTCGTTGTCTTTTTTTTCCCCCTCCTGTTCTTGGAAGTAAGGAGAGAAAAGATAAATTAAAGTTTTCATAAGAATTATGTTTAGACGTAAAAACATACGATTTATTTTGGGTATCGTAAGTTCATTATGACGCTCCTGCTTACCGGCTGTCACTGGTGAAATTCTGAACTCGGGAGGCAGGAATCGAGTTTCGTTCGGAAATGATTCGTTCTTCACATTTTCAATTTCGGAAAAGCAGTCTCATTTTCTCCTTATTTTTCTTCTTCTTCTTCTTTTTATTATGCAAGTTAGTGTGTTTTATTTGTTCATATTTTGTATACGTATTTATAGAACCCATTTTTAAGGCTTTTGATAATCCAGGAATCTTTTTCAATATTGCTTCTTCCCGTTCCAGTTCCGGAATTAAATCTCATTGAAACCGTGACTTCTGAACCTTGTAAACAGCATGAATTCTAGGCAGACCGTATATCTGGTTTTCTTCCTTGATTATATACAACTTAGGTCCTCGCCTAGCATCACGTCTTTTTCAATACATGAAGAGGCGGTCCAAACTCGAAATAAGTTTAACTATAAATCAATCAACGACAACAGAGGTTATTTATGAGCCTGTGTTTTCTTTTTGCTTTGTTTTTAATATTATTTTTTTTCTTTATACCTCCATCTTCCGACAATCCTTATAACTATGAAGGAAAAACCGAACGCGTGCAGTAATATTTTCCCGTTAGATGTCGCCTAATTTGATTGTAGTCCTATGTAACACCTGCTCTGATCAGAGGATTTTGTTTAGTCTTTTTAATGAGAAAATTCATTATCAGTATCCTGAGTTTTAATAAACTATTATAAATAAAGACTTTGCTTCTTGGCTTGTAGACATTTTAACTACAACATCAATATATCATACATGTAATATTATCTTATTTCCTTTTTATCTGGATTATAAAAAGAAAAGAAAAATTGATAATATAATATTAGATTCCCTAAAATCTTGTTCCTTTGAGTACGTAGAACATTTTTTTAAAGTAATAAATAAATAAGACAAGAATTCTTTTTAAGCAGATTAAAAACACGAAAAGTCTTCATTGAGATTACTGATAAATCGACGGTATATATATGTTTAGAATACATAATATTCTCCAAAAATTTAGTTCTGCTAATCCTCTTCTAAGCCTGATAGAAATTGTGTTCCAATTTTCTGATTTTTTAAATTCAATTCTCGGTTTTGTTTTTATCCATTACTCGCAATGGGACAATTTGACGTCACTGGCGCATTGAATGCTGGGAGCCACCAGCGTGATATCCGGCAAACATGGAGTGTGTTTGCATGGATGGTAATATGATTTGTGTTTTTGCTGGCATTTTAGGACAATACGCAATGCACGCACATTACAATGTAATCATTTGTGTAAAAAATGAATATTATACCAGAGATTATCAATGAACATCACACGTGTTCATTTGTTACCGGGGGATGTTCCTGGAGAAGTGGCGCAGCTAGAATTTTCTGTCTCCCATGTAAGGAACCTATTAGGGCCCTGCATGGGCGGATTTAGGAGAGAGATCCTGGAGACCGATAATTGTTTTTGCATAAACTATTAGAACAATGTTTACTGGATATCTCAGCTAGTAGCTTGCTGGACACTCGTGCAAAGAATCATGGGGGAAGTTACGTTCTGAATATCTCCCATTTTTCGAAGCTAGAGATAATTCACTAGTGTAGTTTGGAGATATTAGCACGGCTAGGAAATTTCACAGCAGGTAAAGAGAACATTGCTTGATCACTACAACTTTTGAATTTGCATTTATTTATTGTTTTTAGGCATCGAAGGTTCAGGCAGTGATGGGGTAGGAGAAACGATGTAGGAAGGAACAATGCCTTTTCTTGAAGTGTTCATAAATACGTTATATCTGTTCATTGTTTTGTATTCACGACAAGTGACCGCGAAACAGTCACAATGTGTGGCAGTTCCTGTCTCCCTACCTTGTGAAACCCACTCTAAGTAAGGATATAAAAGTGTAAAGGAGAAAGAGGTGAGATTAGCAGTGGCCAATTAGGCACACGCTAAGAAGAAGAAACTCTTACGTGGACCAATGAAAACAGAGTTTAAGAAAATAATGTTTAAAAATGTCTTGAATGGAGGAATGTGTTATAAGGAGACAAAACGTGAATTCCACGAAGTAGTGAAGGAAATTGGAAGTGCTAAAAAGGGAAGTACTGACGAGAACAGGCGGGAAAATAACAATATTGAAGACAATAAAAAAGTGAAAAAGAAACTGATTACGGCCATGGGCGGGGAGAATTTCCACCTAGTCATTTCAGAATGACTATGAGAACCCCCGGAATAGTTTCCACCCTTAAAGTAATTGCCTCCCCAGGGTCTCTCTCCTAAATCCTGAATTGACAGGGGGGCAATACCCCCTATGAATCCGCCCATGGTTAGGGCATTGCTTACGCCGAGACATACTGAGGAATGCAGTTGAAGGTATGGTTGGAGGAGAAGAGGAAGAAGATTCCTTGACAATATTAAGGAAAATAATTCGTATGCTGAGACAGAAAAGAAAGCATTAGATCGAGGATGAGTGGAGAGGACTCAAAATGCCTTCAAGGACCTGCCTCTATCGGCAGAATACTGATGATGATAAACACTACTGTACCATGGCCAGTTTAACAACAATATCATTAAATTAATCAAACTAAAAGAGGTCACATTTCAGTGTTGCCAACCAATTTTGAAAAAAACCTTTGCAAATTATTCTGTTATTTTTTTTTTCAATCATTCAAGAAAATTAGACGATGAAGAAGTGTTATAGTTCGTTACACTTTACCATTAGCTCCCATTACACATAATGGCTATAGAATACCTATGTAAAATGAAAACATAGAAGAGTTAGTGGTCCTGATGTAATTCCACCGTATTCAGTGATTCCACCATTCCCTCCCTGTGGGGGGTGTCACTCTTCAAATTCTCTACAGCACCCCCCCAGCTTTAAAACCTTCAATAATAGATAGCAACCATGCAAAACTAAACTTACACCCTTTCAATTTTGACTTTATACCCCCCCCCCAAATTGAAAATCCTGGCGTAATCCCTGCTTACTTAAGATTTGTGTTGAAGCCCTAATAAAACCATTGTGTACAATTTGTAGTTTGCTTTTAGAATCTAGGCCTTTTCTTTTCTTTCTTTGTGGAAGATAACCCGAATTTGATCTCTGTTTAAAAGTGACACTACTGAGAACTATAGACTTGTATCAATATTATGTGCTCCTGTAAACATCCGTGAATGATCACGTCAAATCATATATAGATAGAAATTAACCTACATGTCTTTCTTTTCCATGCAGAAACGGTAACAATATTAATTAGATGCAACAATAGACTTGTACCTTTTCTTGGTACAAGTGAACAAAGCTATTTATTCGACACACCACCAAACACTAAGTGAATTCATCCCTATTTCCAACAATAAGTTTTATAGCGATTTGCGTTCTAACTACTCCAACAATGTTCACATTCTGAAGTGTAATAAATCAAATGATGGCATGAAATCATTTTCTTACTTGACGAGCAAAAGTTTAGAACCAACTTCCAATTGAATTGAAAAAAAAGAAAAAGAAGGAAATCTAAGTACCTTTAAAAGGAAAATCAGAGACGTAATATATGACTACTGAAAGTGTGCACGTTAAGCCATCATTCACTCACATACTCACTCATTGTATATAATCAGATCTTTCAATCGTTTATCGTGTTTTGTTTTGTGTGTGTGTTTTGTTTCCCATCATTTGTGTTATACTTTACCCGCATATCATAACCATGGACATGTATATGGTACTTATTTTGTAACTTGTCTCTCTCTTTTTTATGCTATTGCATTATTTTTGTGCCTTTCCTATGTTCTTTGTTACTGTCTGGCAACAAGCTCTTCTGTATGTAACTATTGCCTATGCAAATGAACTGTATAGCTTAATGCAACCCTACACTAAACAATAAATAATAATAATACTAATTACATATACATGTAATATGCATTATATACAATATTACATAAAACATACATTTTGATTTTTCTAAAGCGTTTGATAAAGTTGGCAACAATAGATTATACTGCTTTGTATAGATTTTGATGTGTGGAAACAAATCCATGTTCCTGGACTGAATTTTGATGTTAATTTCTGAAATGTAATCCGTTTAGTTCTGTCAACGTCAGTTTTTTTTCAGAATTCGTAAACATTTCCATCGTAAAAATGTGCTAAGTGAGTGAACTTTTAATCACATCTGTGTACTTCTACAGTTGGGCTCGCAATTTATACTTATAATCTCCGATATAATCATAATTGCATCGATAATTCTTCAATATAACTTCATGTGTACATCTGAAGATTAATTTTATGATTTTGCACTGTAATTTATAATTACTGAGCGTTTGTAACATTGTACAAAGAAGAAGGCCTTATTAAGTTGTCCATATTATATTATTATAAAGTTGAAAGGTAAATGTCAGAAATTGACATTTTCATTCGTAGTTGAACCTTACGTGATGGGGAAAAACTGATATTATATTCGTATTTAACGTCCTAAAATTATTAAAAAAACAAGTTTCACATCGAAAATCATGGGCGGATTTATTGAAGGAAATGGGGGGAATTGCCCACAGTCATTTCAGGACTTAGGAGAAAGCCCCTGAGGAGGCAATTACTTTAAGGGTGGAAGCTATTTCGAGGGTTCTCACAGTCATTGTAAAATGACTGCGGGGCAATGCCCCCATGTTCCCCCCCCCCCATAAATCCGCTCATGCCGAAAATATCGGAATCTTTTTCTCAAAATGCAGAGCAGTGTTATTACTGAAGTCCTCTCTTCTGATTCATCAAAATTTTAAAATATTTTGAATATATTACTTCTTTTGGTGTACCACAGGGTTCAGTTTTGGGTCCTTTGTTATGTTTCTATTAACGATTTGCCCTCAAAAGATAAATTCATCAAGAGTCTTATGTATGCTGATGATATTAAATTGTAGTCACATATTGAAAGTGATGAAGATATCATATTTCTTCGTCCTTGGAAAATAGACTTGAATTCAATACAAATAATTGTTCATATACATCAAGTAAGAAATGCACCTTAATGTTAAGGATTTTTTTCATGAATAAGCTAAATCATTGCAAAAGTAAATTCAATTAGAGACTTTGGTGGATGCTAGATAATCTTTTACTTATCATAAATTAACAATTTAGTTAACTAAGTCTATAAACAACTCGGCTTTATAATTAAAAAATGGATTAACCTAAAGAAAAATGATGAACTAACTAACTCTATGGCTTATGGAACTCGCAAGCTCATCGCCGCAGTAACAAAAGTTCCCCATTGAATTCTATCCTGGACAACATCAAGCCAGTTTTCATCACGAACTTATACTTCGCGAACATCTCTTTTAATATTATCCTCCCGACGACTTCTCGGTCTTCCCAATTGTCTCCTTCTTCCGGCCTTCCAAGCAGGGTAGAATATAATTTTCATTTTTCCTCCCATCCGAGCTATATGGCTCTGCCCACCTTAGTCGTCGCGATTTCATTATTTTTATATCTGGTGAATGGTACAGTCCGTGGAGTTCTTCATTATGCAGTCTCATCCGCTATCCAGTCATCTCGTCCGGTATATATTTCTCAAAACCTTATTTTCAAATACACGTAATTTATGTTCATCTGCTAGGGTCGTACTCCAACTTTCGCAACCGTAAAGTATTACCGGCAGAAAAACCGTTCTGTATATTTTAATTTCAATTTCCTTGATATTAATCGCGATATTAGAAGTTTTTAGACTGAATAGAAACATGCGTTGCCCGATACTAAGCGACTTTTTATTTCTTCCGTGACTTCATTTTTGCTTGTTACGTATGCTCCCAAGTATTTAAATTTGTTTACTTTCTCTAATTCTTATGTTTTTATTTCGTTCATTCCCTGTGTTTCCGCTTATTATCATGTATTTTGTTTTATCTATGTTTACCTGTAGACCTATCTCATCGCACGCTTCTACTACGACATCGGTGTTGCTTTGTAGTGCGTCTATATCGTCCCCTATTACATCTACATCATCCGCGTATACGAACAGTTGATTCAAACCATTCAATGATAGTCCCTTTTTGTCCCCTTTAATTTTTTAAATCGCATATTCTAACGCAAAGTTAAACAAACAGTAGTGGTGGCAAGGCATCGCCTTGTTTCAATCCGTTGCGAATCTTGAAACTATCTGACATATTACCTATCCGTACCCTGCTTATGGGGTCGCTGAGACACATCTTCACTAGTTGAACCACTATTTTCGGAATTCCAAATCGTATCAGGATACTGTATAACTTTTCCCTTTTTTTTTTTAGTAACTAAAGAAAATAGGTATAGAGAAAGTAGAGATAATTATGCGTTTAAAGAATTCACTAGTTAGAACTAAGTTAGAATATGGATCACTAATATCATCTACGTCCTGTGTATACCACAAAATAATAAATAGTAAAGTTGAGTGAATTTTTAGAAGATATTTCATTTAGTACTGCAAATCATAGAACTGGAAAAAGCTACTTACGCAGATGAAGAAAACAGGGAAGGGACGTGCATTGTCCATTTTCATGCAAAATTGAGATGAGAGTGCCATCTGTTTATAGCATTATAAAGATAAAAATTTCCAAGCTTTCGAATTAGTAGTTGGTGCCTTGTTTCTGTTATTTATTTTAGATGTTTTTCAGATACGTAATTTCATTTCGGTAGCACAATATGAAGAGTCAGCTATATGCAGGAATTCAACGTAGGTCTAACTTATTGCAAGCTTTTGTAATTTTTCTTATAAGCACCCGTGCCAAAGGATCTAATTACTACGATTTTGAATTAAGTAGACGATAATTTAAATTGAATTTTACCGAATTTGATTCTCCGTACCGCCATTGAAGAATCTGTAGATCTACAGGTAAATCTGTAGACCTGAGAAGGCTAACGAAGACTCTTTACTTGATGGGCCTCTGCCTGCAACCAACTAGCTCAGCCTTACCTACGAGCCGTACCAGTGAGTATTCAGCATACCTGATGACGCGTTGGTACTGCCCCGCCACCTGGCGGCGAAAGTTACGGTGCAACTTATATGTATCCTTTGCTTTGAGTGAGGATGACCTCTTGCCAGATCGATCCCAGAATCTTCCGAGTGCAAATACAACGGTCCCTCAACTGAGCCACCCTTGGTAGCATATGATTGCAATGTGATTTTGTTTCCTACCAAGTTAAGCTTAGTGTAAAGCAACGATCTCCCAACAAAAGATGGCAGCACTACCTTTGTATATGTCTAATGTATTTTTATCGTTGTACGAAATTTCAATGTTACTCCTACAAATTCAAGCCTAGAGAGTTCAAACTTTCAGGGAAGGAAGTTCATAACCAATTCAAGAATTCAATCAATGTCGATTTTTTTCTTTTTTGTTCATTGTTGAAAAAGCTTCATTGTTATAGGTTTGAACAACAATCAAGTAATTTCAACAATGAAGAGAAACGAAAACAAAAAATCGTCATTGATCGAAAGTGCTGAATTGGTTATGAACTTTCTTCCCTGAAAGTTTGAACTCTCTAGGCTTGAATTTGTAGGAGCAGCATTGAAATTTCGTACAACGATAAAAATACATTAGACATATACGGAGATAGTGCTGCCATCTGTTGTTAGAAATTAACACTAACCTTAAGCGTAGTTCATCTTGTTTCTTTAAATTTGTAATGCATACATTTACAACGTATTTATTAGCTATTAAAGGATCCTGTTTTTTATTCTATTGTTTTTACTAACTGAATCTTGTTAAAATGCGATTCTTCAGCTGTTTTTATCCGTGACAAATCGAGAGTAGGAGGTTCAATCTATTGTACAGCTCTCTCCCTCTTTGTAAGTATTATTTCCTGTTTATCTCATGATATCGTGACATCATTGTCAAAGGAGGCGTGTCCTCCTTTAGTACGAATCCTATGAAGACAAGGTTGCCGCTGTCTTGAATTTCACTCCCATAATTCTGTCTGTATTTCCATTGTGGTTAAGTTGCCTTTTGTTTCTAATTCATTGCATGCTGTGCTTTTCTGTAAACTATATATGACGGAGGGAAGGGGGGTAGAAATATACCATACACAAGATCTTTTAGACCCGCTGCCGACCGTGGTGACTAGAGCATTTCCACGGATTTCTTTAGTTTTATCAGACGCGTGATGGAATAGTACTTCAATTAAAACGCTGGCCGCTACTTTCCTCAACCCTGTCCCCGAATGGGTAATCGCCCAAATGTGACATGTGACATGCTTAGGCCCAGATAGTACCCAAACTTGTAGTAAGTTTGTACGAGACTTGCCATTGCAAGTTTGCACGAAGTTTGGCCTTGTATTACTGCAGAGGGATCAACTCCCGAAAGTAACGTCCTTTATTCTGAATCACCGCGGATATTTCCTTTATTTAACTTCTGTGAATTTCGAGATTTCGCTCCAGTCTCTAGCTCTACTCCCGCTTGTCCATCGCACCTTGAATTTTGGAATTCTCCATATCTCACCATGTTCTATCAGATGTATTATATTTCACTTAGGTTTCAGAGGCAACACATCGTGACCCTCCCTTGTTAGATAGCGCTCTATAGCCATTACCAATTCGTATTAATTTCGTTTTCATTTCTTAATCTGTTTCAAAACCAAAGAAGCATTTTCATGATATTCAGTCCATTATTGCATACAAATCAATTGTCACAGCAATCCATTTAAGGCAGAACTGAATTCAGAAACTTTTTTTCCTCTCGTAAAATTCTATCAAAGAATGATCCTGTATTATAGAGGTTCATGCCCGTTCTGCGTAAAGGACCTCCAGCACTTTGTAGAAAATATTTTCAGTGATCTTATCTTTTGGCACAACGGGAATTCCCGTTGTGACTAGTCATTCGAGACAGGGAATTTTATAGAGAGAGGGATTTTTTTTAGGGAAATGCAGCCCCGAACTGCAAGCCTCCTAGCGTTATTAAAAAAATCCCTTTCACCTTTACAAACGTACATCTGAATAATACTGCTAATAACAGAACTGTATCCTAATCACTTTTCCGCGAAGAACGAGTAGAATAACATCCAACATTTGTTACGAAACTTGAAGCGTACAGAATCTGTTAGAATTACTAAACAGCTTATTAGAGCCATTAAAAAAAATATGGGTTCCGATCTGCATAAAAGCACTGCAGAGAAAATGGAATATTGATTGACTCAGCTGCAAGAAAGCCGTTTGACTTTAGAACGGAAACGAACACAAAACAAACTTACTTCGGTTTAATATCAAGTCATTTCACAACAAAATTTCATTCGGATTCCCAGTAGTTTATTTATTTCCAGCATGCTAAGGCTCGCAGTACTTAAAAGGTGCCACAGTTTCCATCCTCAAGACATGTTTGGTCATGTATTAAACAAACAATGCAAGAGCTATACAAAATATCACATATCGTCAATACAAAACATCACATGTCATGAAACCGAAGGAAAAAAACTTAACTATAGGCGACTTCAACAAAAGATCAAATTACTGAGACTGCAATCGCGTGTCATGGATTTGGTGGCTTACGTAGATGCGGTTACGTACTGTTTACGTTTAGAACAGTGATGGTGAGGTCTTGTGTTGACAATATAAGTGTATATGATACTATTACATCTAGTATAGAGTCATGTATAGAAGACAAAGGCTCTTCTTTAAGGGCCGCCTTATGCATCCTCTTACATTGTTTGTTTAATATATGACCAAACATGTCTTGAGGATGGAAACTGTGGCACCTTTTTAAGTACTGCGAGCCTTAGCATGCTGGAAATAAACTACTGGAAATCCGAATGAAATTTTGTTGTGAAATGACTTGATATTAGACCGAAGTAAGTTTGTTTTGTGTTCGTTTCAGTTGCAATGTCAAACGGCTTTCTTGCAACTGAGTCAATTAATAATCCATTTTCTCTGCAGGTATTTAAACAATCACATTCACCTTTACAAAAGTAGACATGGGAATAAATTGCTGCTAATAACCAAACTGTATCTTAGTCATTTTTCCAGGAGGAAGAAGTAGAATAACATCCAACATTTATTACGAAACTTGAAGCTTACAGAATCTGTTAGAACTACTAAACATCTTATTAGAGCCATTAAAAAAAATATGGGTTCCGATCTGCATAAAAACGCGCTAGGAGGCGAGTAGTTCGGAGCTGCATTTCCCTAAAAAGACCCTCCCTGCATAAAATTCCCTGTCTCGAAAGATTAGTCAGAACGGGAACACACCATTATACGACACCCCCCCCCTCCCTTTCCATTTAAGAAAATTAGACCAATATTCAATCTGGCGGAGTTCAAGAATCAACCATGTTGATAGAACACTATACCTAGGAAGAATTGGTAAGCATTTGGTCTTCATTCCCTTCGTTATTTCAAAAACGAAAGGTTTATTTTCAGGCTATTGTATCATTAGCCCAGACAAACGTCACATACTTTTATCAATGAATACTTAAACTATAGTTTTCATTGCTTTTATCTCTCACAATAATATACTTATGGCAAAACTGACTTCAGAAACGTATTTCCCGTCAAAGCCTAACCCAGAATGACAAATTATACGACCCTCTTCCCATTTAAGAGAATTAGGCTCGCCAACTCAATTTTTTTTTTTTAAATCGAACATTCCGGTTTATTTGAGTTTGGGAACCGGACATGGAATATACTAAATGAACTTACTTCACAATTACTGCATCTCAAATACAATTTGAGTAAAGCGATATAGGAAATTGAAGAACTTATCCAGTGCAGTTTGTAGTGATTGAATTAAATTCATTTATGGCCTTTAGGCATCTTTGGCTCAGGCCGAGATAGACTAGGGGGAGAGGATAAGGAACGTAGCGGCCAGAGCTACACTTAAGGTACTATCCCGATATATATTTTCCTGATAAAACTAAGGGAAGGTTCGAAATCTCATGCATACCCATTGCCGATCCAATGTCCGCGATGAACCACGAGGGCTGGGTACGGTAAAGGAGACTTAGGAAAACCATTCAGGGCAGGGCTTCGAGTTCACAAAAATGAGAAGAAATTTTTATTTCCTCAAACCCCAACTAACTAAAGTCGGTTAAAACATCTTAACTATTGGGAACAAAATGCAATGGAAGCAAAAGTTTATCTTTCAACTATAGATGTCGGACTCAAATTATCATTGGAAAATCTGTAGTGTGTATATATACCAAAGACAGCTGAACAATTAAGCATAAATAAATAAATTTACATTCGCTTGAAATTACTATTTGCAGAAGTAATTATTTGTTTTTTTTAAATACGTAATGATAGTATCTGTTCCGTATCTAATACGTCTGCGTGTATATAAGTTATGGCTAAAACTTTAAAAGGATTATAAATACAAGATGAATATTCACTGTTAGGATAAATTCTGCGCAGTTCTCAAAGTGGGGAAAAATAATTAGTTCTGAAGCGGAGCGCAAGTAGATATTTTCGCTCCAAAATAGAATTGTAAGCCAAACCCTTACAAAGTGTAGTATTACATCAAAAATTATATCCCATCATTTAGAAGTAAGTAAATACAACACTCAAAAGTGACGACAATTACGTCACCAGACTTAGAATAAGTAAGGTACAAGTCACGTTTTTGGGCTAATAAATTTAGAATTTGTGAGTTTTCACTCAGAGTAAAACTTTATTACTTTACTTTTAAACTTTTCCATAGTCTTTTTTAGGAAGCATCTCTCAAAACCGGACATAAGGCGTCCGGTTTGAACTTGTTACCGAACACCGGACGATTGGTCCCAAAACCGGACGGTTGGCAACCCTAATCGAGATTCAATACAACGGACTTCAAGATGGCGGGTATGAAGAATATACCCTTCAACAGGTAACGTCTTTCACCCAGTACCCATTACTGTGCATTTGCTTTTCATTTCTTTCACCAAATTTAAAGCTATAAAGATGTTTTCATACTTTTTTGATCATTCTCCACAGACAAGAATCTGACTTTTATATCATCGACATCTCTCAAATAAATTACTCTCGAGTTTCCAAGATTAGCATGCTTTAGCATTATAAACATGACGGAAAAAATATTTGCTGCCCAATCAATACGTTTGCTTATAAATTAAATTGTAACGCTTTAATTAAGGGATAATATTATCCCGAAAAGCTGAGAATTTTGATTTAATTGTTAAGGCCTTTAGGCAACTTTTGCTCAGACCATATGGACAATGATGATGGGGTGATTAGTGGAATGAAGAAATTGTGAGGAAACGGGAATGCCCCGAGAGAAACCTATGTTTGTTCAGCACAAAGCCCACTTGGCACGAGCAGGAATCGAGCTGACAACCCTACGCATCAGAGACTGAGTACCCTACCATGAAGCCACCACTCTAAAAGCTGAGAATAAATCGTCAATAAATCCCGAAATTTTGTAATATATCTTCTATGTGGTTAGAGAACTACATTCTGACATTCTAATTTCCTGTTATGGAGAACGAAGTGAGGACTGGACAGAGATTTCGCCAGAATTTTCAGTTTGGCGGGGGGAGGGGTGTAAAGTCAAAAATAGGGATGGTGTAAGTGGAGTTTTGCAAGGTTTCTATCGGTTTATGACCATAAAAAGTTAAAAGTTGCGGGTGATCTCGAGCAGAACGGGGTGTCTGGCGGAATCACTGGGACTGGCCAAGTAAAAATTATCCTCCAGCTATTCAAAATATTTCTTTATTACGTTCCTAATAGATTGGTAACAAGAAAGTTGGCCATATTTGACGTTGCACCTCACTAAACAACGTTTTCATAAAGAAGTCTTTCTTACATACATATTTCCGATGATCTACAATGAATCCCACACCTATAGTTGGAAACACTGTTATTGTTTCTCCTTGTAAAAAAACATTGTTTTCTTAAGAAAGAGAAAAAAATAAAGTGATACTCCCTCACACCGTTAAAAGCAACGTGTTCAAGAAGACCCCTTTAATAATTTGATGCAAAGAGATAAAGGAAAAATTTATGAAGGGAAACCAGATGGAGAAACTATTATTATTACTGTCCCATTGTTGGTGTGCTCTTCTCTTATAACTTTCAGGGGCGGCTTTAGAGGGATGTAAAAGACGTGACGGGGTAAACTAAAAGGAGAATAACATCACAAATTTCTTCTTAGTTTTTATAATTATAATAATTAGAAAAAGGAGAGAGAGAAAAAAAAAAGTCGTGGATGAGTCTGAAATTGAACAAGAAATGGGAGGGGTTTGTACAACAATGGAAAACCCAACAATGAGGACCCCAAACTGCTAATTGAATCACGTGACAATGTCTAATCTGATTCTGCGTCTTGTAAAAAGGGTGCTAGGAGAGAAAAATCTGTATAAAGGGCCTAAACGTTGTTTCTTTATCATGCAAAACAAGTCTCGCGTTATTTATATTAATAAGACACGTTTAGTTTCAAGTTACAAACAGGTCTTAGAATCCTGTGTCAACGGATATTAATAATCTGACTATAGGCATATGTATGTGCGTATATATATATATACCAAATAAAAGAAAAAGGTATAGGCCGAGATCATAAAGAATTATAAACGAAAATAATAATAAGAAAGACTCTGACACGGCCATACCAGAAGGTTAACATAAAAAAAAACAATCTTGGGGGGGGGGGGTTGGTGGGAGAGAATTGGGAGAATAAGATAGCAACAGAACACAGAAGAGTTAGGTAGAAAAGCAATACCTAACAACATATTGTACTAATTAACACGTCAAAAATAAGTCACTTGAAAATTGACTTTCAAAGTTAATTAAGGCAGAAGGATATTGAAACTTGAGTTATGGGGCCCCCAAACTTGTTTGATAGTCTGGTCTGGTCCTGACTCTTTCTTTCTTTTATCCTTTTCTGGTTCTTATGGCGGGCTGTGGTCAGGTGTGTGTGTGTGTATGTGTGTGAATCTATATGTGTGTGTGGGTTCAAGCTTTGAAAGCCGAAATAATAATAATAATAATAAAAGACCACTTCTCACTCCACTATTTTTTTCTTTTTGACTCCCATACTTGATCACTTCATAATAAATGCCATGTCTCATGACTTCATTACACAAGAAACTATTTGGTCCTGGAATTTTAAACCTCTCTCTCTCTCTCTCTCTCTCTCTCTCTCTCTCAGAATGAAAGAAGTAATAAAACAATCACATTATGTAAACCCTGATTTAACTGAAACTCTGTGCAATTTGGACAGAAACTAAAGAGAAAAAAAAAACATCTCTATTACATTAACTTCATTTTGTTTTAGTACGCATTTTTTTTTTGTGTTCGCACTATGAAGTTTACCTTAAAAAATCGTGTTTGATCTCTCTATATAAAATTGAAAGTGACTATGTTTTCGTTATCATCACACAAAAAGTACTTGACCGATTGAAATGATTTTCCACACACGATCAGACACTGGACCGGACTGGGAAGTTATCATATCACTTTGATTCTAAAATTATTATCTTTAGAGATAATTGGCTATCTAATTATCCATTGAATTCCAATGGCGGTGGTAAATAATGGAAAATTTTAAAAGTAAAGCACGCGGCAACCCACACTACAATGTTGTTTGACGGGTTGACTACCTCCAAGTGGTTAAATTTGGCATGACTATCAATTCATTAACAACGGTTATCATAGGTAACACACCCCTAACAAAGCTGATTGGTGACAGCCCCGATGACTGTTTGCCAACATATTTTATTCACCCCGCACCAACGGGCAGGCAAATCAGCAAGTAATATATTTAAAAGTGTTTTCACCTAGACATTCTGAGTTGAATATTTGCTTTCTCGCTAGCCTTTCTTACTGGAGAGGTGCGTTGAGACTGCAGTAGGAAGGTAAAGGTATCCACGCGCCGTTAACGGGGCATGGGAAATGTGGAGATAGCGCTCAAAAAATTCTCGACCAACGGTTCGAGTGAAGTAGGATGGTTCAGTCCAACGCTCGACCACCGTTACCGCCTAAGGTTCCCAGGAATGCCAAAGACACTCTGGTACTCAGTTTGATTCGAGGTTGAGTGCACCTCAGAGCGTCACGCATGGGAGCACTGAGGAACTATAACGTCCTGGACGAGATTTGAACCTGGGTCACCCGATTTGTAATGAGACGCACTAACGCCTGAGCCACGACGACTCCTATTGGGACTTAACTACTTAATTTTTTAATGTAAATAAAGTGTCGATTAATTTAAATGAATTATAACTTATTAAGACGACGACTTCTTTCTAAACATAATTTACTTTGATTTTTTTTGTTATCTCAGGAATATTATGTGAAACATTATGTATTTATAGAATGCTACCTTTTCTTTATTACGCTCATTACGTAGTTGCGTATACATGCTTTATGTATAGGCTTTCTAGTTAACTTAGTGGTTTCACATATCGAAAGAATGATGACTTTATAAAAGTCTTCATTAGGGTAGATCTGGGGAATTCGGGTCAAGGGGTAAATCACATCATTTTAAGGCTTATTGTATACGTATTAACCTGACAAACATGAACTGAATGTGAAGGTATTGGAGCAAAGTCAGAAAAGATCGAGAATAGTTTCCCACTCGTCTAGAAGATGGCAGCAGCTGTGAAAAGTGCTGCATTTAGTTCACTCCTACCAATATATAAAAAACCTTAAAATTACCCGATATACCCTATGACCCGAATTACCCCAGGTGCCCCTAAGTGTTATCAAATGAACATAGCTTTACAGGTTTATTTTTCTCAGCTTTCAACTGTTTTTTTTATTAATGATACAGAAAACTTCCCTGCCAAAAAAGAAACAATCTCCAACATGCTTATTTACTCGTTATGAATTTCTGGAAACTTTCGAAATGTGGATGTGGAGATGAATGGATAACGTTAGATAATGGGATTAAAGTGTGTCAAACGAAGTGTGAATCTTCTTACTTTGTTTCTTGTTCTGTTCATTTGTTTTCGTTTCTTTTTATTAAAGTATATTTTCCTCTTTCTTCCTTCGTTTCGTTAGATACTTCTTTCTTTGATTTTATTTTTATTTATAAATCTTTTTTTTTTTTTTAGTTTGATCTGAAGTTTGTGATTCTCGCCAGAGGATTTGATGTTTCTCTAAATTGTTTGTTTATTTCTACTTTCGATTCTTTCTGTTTAGCCTCCACTCCTTAATTCCTCGTTTCTTTCTTCCTTTATAAATTTCTTGCTTCTGTTTTGCCTTTTTACTTCCTTTTATTATTTTATTTTCTCTTTTACATTATTTCACTCTTTTTCTGTTTTTCCTTTATTTCTAAACATTTTGAACTGTCTTCCTCATATTCTATACAATTTAATTCCTTTCCATTAATTATTTCCTTTCTACAATTTAATTTCTTTCATTCTTTCTTTCTTCTCTTTAATTCTTATCTTTCCATTAATCCTTCTTTCTCTTTAATTATTTTCTTTCAATTAATTCTATCCTTCTTATAATTCTTCTTTCATTAGTCCTTCTTTTTCTTTAATTATTTTCTTTCCATAAATTCTTTCCTTTCTTCGATTCTTTATTTTCCTTTAATCCATTATTTTCCTTTTTCTGTTATTTCTTTATTTTTCGCTAATTCTTAATACTGAATTTCTTTCGTTTCCATTAATTCTGTACTTTCCTTTATTTATTTCTCTTCATTTTTTCCTTTAATTTGTTTCCTTTACTTTTTTCTTTCCTTTAATTCTTTCTTCTTATTTAATTCTTTTTTCCTTTATTTTCCATAAATTCTTAATATTCCATTCATTCTTAATATTTCTTTCATCCTTTCTTCTCTTTTCTTTCTTTTCCTTTAATTCCTTCTTTTCTTTTAATTCATTCTTATTCATTAATTCATTCTTTTCCATTAATTCCTTCATTTCTTTAATTCGTTCTTTTCTTTTAATTCTTTCTTTTCCATTACTTCGCTATTTTCCTTTAATTCTTTTTTCACTTTAATTATTATTTTCCTATTAATTCGTTATTGTCCATTAGTTCTATATTTTCTATTAATTCTTTCTTCTCTTTAAATACTTCCTATTCTTTCTGTTATTCGTTATTTTCCTTTCGTTCTTTTCACTCTATTTTCTTTTTCTATCTTTCTCCTTGTTCTTTTTAATCTATCTATCTGTCTGCTTGTTTATATGTATATTTTTACATGTGTTTATCAGTTGTTCACAATTCCTTACCGTTTCTCTGTTCTTTACTCTAACAAGCAAACATACTGATGGGGCAGAAAAAGTTTTATTATTTCTTTCTTCCATCATGGTTCGAAGGTCAAAATATGTACACATGCAAATTTTGGCAACTCGAGCAAAATTACTTCGTTAGATATGGATTATATAAATAGTCAGATTATTGTTTGTGGAGAGTGAAGAAAAAGTGTGGAAATACCGTTATATTTGTAAAATGCTGAAAAAAATGGAAAGCAATTACATAACTTAGTAACTGGGTACTTAGTGGAAGGCGCTACCTGTTTGCGCTACCCTTCACGGCCGCCATATTGAATTTCGATTGTTTTTCTTAAATGGGAAGTGGGTCATGTAATATGTCGTTCTGGGCTAGAATTTTACGGGAAACACGTTTCTGAAGTCAGTTTTGACGTAAAAGAATTGTCAGTTTTGTCTTATTGTTAGAGGTAATTGTTGTATGACATTAGTATAAGGTTATGATGCAATACGGTAACTAAATGCATACAAATGCATGTAGATATGACAATATAATCAGGAACAATTTTGTATCCATTTAGGTTTCAATTCCTTCATTATTTCAAATCAAAATGGGTGTTTTCAGGTTATTGCATTATTAGCCCATACTAATGTCACACACCGCTCATTATCTCTAATTGGGACGGGCGTAAGTCATAGTGCTGTTATCGCCCATCAAATTCATTTCATCATTACCATTATCTCTAACAATAATACATTTACGGCAAAACTGATTTCAGAAATGTGTTTCCCGTGAAATTCTAGCCTAGAACGACATATTACACGACCCTTTTCCCATTTAAGGAAACCAATCAAAATTCAATATGGCGGACCTCAAGATGGCGGCCGTGAAGAACATACCCTCCAACAGGTAGCGCTTTCCACCCAGTACCTAATTACTATGTATTTGTTTTTCCACTTCTTTCAGCATTTTACAAATATAACGGAATTTCCACACTTTTTCTTCCCTCTCCACAAACAAGTATGATTGCTTGTAAGTACAAGATACCACTATACCTACCTTGTACCGCAATAGAGAGAGAGAGATCACCCCCGCCACGAATTTGGATTCTATCAACCATTAACTATGTACAATTCTTTCTTCGTCATTGTCTCAAAATATTCAGCAAGCCTATAAATAATTGAGCTGTGTTAAGAATCCCTTGAATATTTGAAGCATTTAGTGTTTGAACCCAAAACAAGTACCGCTGAACCATCTGCTCCAAAAATAGTGAAAAAAAAAAAATGATATGCAATTTCGAATTGAAGAATTTTAGAACATGATTCCCCCCTTCGGAATGGAAGAGAAGGAAGGACAGGGGAGGCAACAGTGAACATACTTTTTTTTCTGTTACATTTCTTTTTCACCTGTTCTTCTAACCCACGTAGATCGTTTATCATTGGTTACACGACAGGCTCTGCCTGAAAAGCCTCGACCCCAGGGGCCGACAGCCTCTGAAAAACCTTAATGAAGATGTTTATATGCATTACCAAATGCCACAGCGAAAGAGTGTGAGCGAGAGCGGGGTGAAAAAAGTAAAATAAAAATAAAAAGAGATTCCCCTTATCGCCGCTAGTTGCCGCCACCTACCACGCTTCACGCCAAGATTTTTTTTTTTGTTTTCTCCCCCTAACATTTTGAGTGTTAACTTGCATCGTGTTAGAGAGGTGTGAAGCTGACACACACTGAGGTGGATATGGGCTGTCATGTTGGAGGTCGGCTCTTCAAACCTCACCAGGGGATCAATGATTTCTTCTTTCTTTAACAAAGCCATCATTCTCAGTCGGTAAAAGCAGAGAAGTTAGAAAAGGAAGCGGTTTCATTTTCGGAAAACGAACATAATTGATTTGAATTCAATCTTTCTGCAAAGCACATATTGGAAAGAAGTGCGCCCACCTTGCCAATAAACTATCGTTAAGCATAAATTTATATGCAAGGGTGTAAAATTCCTTACGTGGGCTAATAATGACGTCATGGATAGCCAAGTTGTTGTTTTCTTAAGTTTATAAAAGGTTGAATCCGTTCAACGGATTCATCTGTGCTAGCATACGTAAGTTCGATTCCTATTACTCGTACATTAACCTACACTGTAAAAACAGTACCTTTGAGTTGTGCCCACAATTTTTGAGAGGCAGTGGCGTACCCAGGGTTGGGTTTAGAGGGGCGGTCGTTTTCCTCCCAGTTCTTGGGAGGGAACAGATTAATAATTAAAAAAATGATGCTAAAATATGAATCCCCATTCCCGTCACTGATTCTCAAAAATAATGGAAACATTATACAGCCCATTTTTCAGAGGCAGTGCCGGGTCCAGGGATTCATACCATCGTTTTTTTATTAATCTGTTCCCTCCCAAGAACTCGGAGGCAAAAAAACGCCCATCTACACCGAACCCTGGGTACGCCACTGCCTCTTAAAAAATGTGGGTACAAAATCGCCCGATTAGTCTCCTTCACCGTATTTGGGCCTCTGCAAAACATGCCTAAGTTTCTTAAACATAATTAAATTTAATGTTGAATGCAAGAATAGTCCGAGTTAATTTTTTTATGTAACTGGAAGAAAATAAAGGAGTTTCAAGCACGAGTTCAATCTCCCCATAATTTTGAATTTGAATTTTATTTTAAGGTCTTTAGGCAAATTTGGCTCAGGCCCGAATGGAAAGTGGGAGAAAATGATAGCACTGCGACAGAACCCACGCACACAGTGTATGTCCACAACAAAGCCCACATGGAATGAGCCTGGAAGGAACTGAGGACCCCACGCACCAGAGGTGAGCACTCTACCACTGAGCCACCGCGCCCTTCTCAAGCACGGAGCAGTTCGTGTTCGGAATCACGTAAAACTTATTTGAAAATTACTACATTGTTTAGGAGAACAGTTTATTTTGGTTAAGAAAATCATGTAATAACACATTGAAATTAAGGAGAATAAACTCCTATATTTAAAAATCAGAAATGAATCACTGACATCAAATTAATGAATTCTTTATTGTGAAAGTGTGCTCGGTCGATCAATAATTAATTCAGTTGTCGCTCAGGTGTAGTATGTTCCTTAAGGCTGTAGATCACCCCCGCCATCTTGGTACGCACTTTCCATTGATTAACATGGGAATTGTTTTACTCGTCTTATACTTTTCAGGAGTGTAGTATTAACTTTTGTTTTCGCCCAGTTTATCGTCATGTTCTCTTTTACTCATGCTACTTGAGAGAAATGCAATATTTTACACAGGAACAGTGTAATTTCCTGTTAACATATTGTGATTTATATAGCAAACTATTAATAATTCATTATAATTATATATTTGGAGAAACTTCACAAACCAAAACTGTACAAGAGTCAAAATAACCACCAAGACAAATTTTGTGAAAGCAGAACTTAAATATTCTACATCCGAGAGGCATAAAATGAGTAAAACAATTCCCGTGGAAATCAATGGAAGGTGCGTACCAAGATGGCGGGGGTGATCTACAGCGTTAAGGATGTAATAATCTTGCGTCACATGTATTTATCTTTCCCATAAACTAAAAAGAAACGTTGAATTATTAAAAGTTGCATTAGGGCATAAAGTCATTAAGCTGCAAAGATGCAAAATGCTATAAAATCATTAAACTAATTGAAATAGAATGATAATTTACAAGTTACGTTATACATTCGAATAGTTTCTCTCAGAAATGGTGAAATTAAATCGAAGACAGGGCCATCTAGTATCGAGAAATATTTCAAAATTAAATTAATTTTGTTACTTTCGAATTTACTCTACACTCCTTCGTTTGAGATCTACAACTGTGAAAAAGTTGGCGTAAAAATGGCTAATATTGATGCGAAAGAACACTAAATTCCAGGGAAATGAATTAAAGACAAGCATCTATTGTGCTACTCTTTCTTTTTTGGGGGTGGGGTTGTCTTTTAGAACGGTCTTGTTCTTCGCACTATTAACCGTCAACTAACGACATTTAATATGCAAATTACTTTTTATAACAACAAGTTATGTGTTACCTTTTATAACACAGCAGATAGTTTTGTTAATTTTTTTTCTAAGTATATCCAAATCAGGAAGGAAGGAAAGGAAGGAAGAGAAGTAGGAAGGAAAGAAGAAAGGAGGAAGGAAGTGAAGAGTGGAGAAAGAAAGAAAGTTAGCAAAAGAGAAAGAACGTACAGAAGAGGTAAAGAGAAAGACAGAAAGTATAGAAAAGTAAATAGAAAGAAAAATAAAGGAAGGATGAAGGAAGGAAAAGAAAGATAGAAAGGAAGGAATGAGAAAGAAAGATAGGAAGGAAGGAAGGAAAGGAGGAAGGAAGAAGGAAGTAAGAAAGAATGGAAAAAGGAAGAAAGGAAGAATTAAAGAAAATATCTGGTGTAGTAAAAAGTAATCTATTATTTTGCCAATAGATGGCTTCAGTGATCTGTATCTCGCGTTGTATAAATCCGATCGGGTTCAACGAGATGGCGTTCAAACGATGAGATTGCGTACTACAAACACTGTTCAGATAGTTGTGATGAGTTGACTCAGTGTTGTGTGAGCGCGCGTCAAAATGGACACTAGCAAAGAGAAAATACGCTATATTTTACAGTTTTTCTTCGATAAAGGCGAAAACGCAAGCCAGGCGGCTGCAAATGTGAATAGTGTTTATGGTCCTGATACTGTAACAGCCAATCACGCGCAATTTTGGTTTCGTCGATTCCGTTCCGGTAATTTTGACGTCAAAGATGTACCACGCACTGGAAGGCCAAGTGTCGAAAATGTAGATAAAAGCATGGACATTGTCGCGTCCGACCGTCATGTAAGCACTGTTTCGATTGCCCAAGAGCTAAACATTGCACAAAAAACCGTGTGGAACCATTTGCATAAGGCTGGATACAAAAAGAAGCTTGATGTATGGGTGCCACACGAGTTAACGCAAAAAAACCTCATGGATCGAATTTCCATCTGCGAATCGCTGCTGAATCGCAATAAAAGCGGCCCATTTCTGAAGCGGTTGGTGACTGGTGATGAAAAGTGGATCACTTACGACAACGTCACGCGAAAACGGTCGTGGTCGAAGCGCGGTGCGCCGGCGCAAACGGTGCCCAAGCCAGGATTGACGGCTAGGAAGGTTTTGCTGTGTGTTTGGTGGGATTGGCAGGGAATTATCTACTATGAGCTGCTCCCCTACGGCCAAACCCTTAACTCGGGACTATACTGTCAACAATTGGACCGTCTGAAGGCAGCAATCGCCCAGAAGAGCCCAGCTTTGGCCAAGAATAAAGGCATTGTGTTCCACCAGGACAACGCCAGGCCACACACATCGATAGTGACTCGCCAGAATATCCGGGAGCTTGGTTGGGAGGTTCTTATGCATCCACCTTATAGTCCGGACCTGGCACCGAGTGATTACCATCTGTTCCTGTCCATGGCGAACACGTTTGCTGGTGAAAAATTCGCTTCAAGAGAGGCTTGTGAAAATCGACTGTCTCAATTTTTTGCCAATAGGGACAAGGGCTTCTATGAGAGATGCATCATGATATTACCTTCCAAATGGCAACACGTTATCGAACAAAACGGCGCATATGTGACCTAAATCGGATCATTCTAACTATGGTAAGTCAAGCCTTCAATGTCATGCAAAAAGAATGGATTACTTTTTACTACACCAGATATAAAAAAGAAAAATCGAAAGAAAGAAAGTTAGAAAGAAAGAAAGAAAGACTGACAGAAATGTACGTCAGTAGGGAAAAGTGGAGAAATGGCGCTCAAAGGGTACGCTTACCCCTCCCCAGCAGTTTCTATGCCTTCACTGTGACTGTAACCAGAGCTGACACTTAGAGCCCGATGGTAGCAGCCAGCAGAGTGAAGGCACCAGAAGCAGACCTTACGGCGTAGGCGCAGGATAAAGAAATAGATTCTCACTGAACTTGAAGTAAAATTGGAAGAAGAAAAATTGCAAAGTAAATAGAATGAAATAATGATTTTTAGTGTTGAATAATTGTTATGAATAATGATCGTACCTACTCTTCGTTTTGAAGTGCTTATAGGGCAAGGAATCTGTGTTGTCTCCTAGTGAAGAACTAAAATCTTAGAATGGCGACTGTTGGGCAATGACAATCAGCCTGAGTGGTATTATGTTTCAAAACAATTTAATCACATTAGGTAAAAATAACCTCTTCCTAACCAACACGCTTTTGTTACAAGTCAGTACATAGGATATACTTGGGTTCCACATTGAATTGATTCATGTTCTTTTGGGCATCTAAGGCTCCGACAGGGAGAGGAGAGGGAACGGATGTGGAAATGTGTTGGTCAGGGTTTAAGTTGAAGGTACCATTCCGGCATTTGTGTGGTGAAATTGAGGAAAAACTTGGGAAAAATCTGTCAGGATGGTCGGCCGCTGGAGTCGATCTCAGGACCTCCAGAATCCTAAGCCAACGTTCTGCCACTGAGCCACGTCCACTATGATCTTCTGTGGATAAACATGATGATACCGTGTCCCTGGTTGATGAGTGGTAACATTCGCTGCCTTGTTATCAAGGGATCCTGAGTTCGATTCCCGGTGGGGACACAACTAGTTCGGAGCCCACGTTAAACTGTAGGTCCCGTCCTTAGGAGCTTATCAGCTAGTTTAGAA
Source organism: Lepisma saccharinum (assembly GCA_022664845.1). NCBI lineage: Eukaryota > Metazoa > Arthropoda > Insecta > Zygentoma > Lepismatidae > Lepisma > Lepisma saccharinum. The sequence goes on along the minus strand of JAGDQP010018375.1, from coordinate 11,501 downwards.
CGTTAATTACAGTTCAGTCAATGACGATACCGTGGAATGGGATAAATAGAACCCAGTGGGGTGAATGGAGACAAAAATGTTACTTATTAAGCGTTTCCGATATTGGTGAGCGTAATTATCCTACCAGTTGGGCAATCCCGCTCAAGTGTATCTCTTTGCATTATGAAGTATGTAGGGCTAGCTAACAAGATTAGCGAATTAAATGGCACGCATAATTATACTAGAAACATTACTCTCTCTAACACACTTTTCATTTAGTTTCTATTGTGTATAGTTTTTGAGATATTGGCAATTTTCCTTAGGTGGGCGCAATTCCCCACTTTCCCCTACATACATACATTCGCAGTTTGACTTGCATTTCGATTGCTGACTTCTACTTCCTTCCGAAGTAAATTATCTGAGATGATTAAGAAAATGAGTAACAAGAGAAGATACGCCACTAAAGTTCTAGGTCACTTTGAAGAGTAGGTATATCGAGACTCGAAATTAAAATCGTGATCACTGTTGTCCATCACGAAAGAAGGTAAAACAACTCACACATCAAACGATAGACAGATGTATTGTATAAATCCAGTCTAGTCTAAAACTTTGTAATGAAAACATCGGCAGAAAATCTCTTTTCCCTTTTCTCCATAGAGAACAAGAGACACAGAGAGAGAGAGAGAAAGAAAGAAAAACAGAAGATGACCAGAAAGAGAAAAATCTGCCATTATATTGCAAGAAGAATGGAACATAGATCAACCAATTGGGAGGAGTCGAACAGATAAAAATCTAGGTAGGATAGCAATCATATCTTTTCTTTTTTTGTTTTCTCTCTCTCTCTCTCTCTCTCTCTCTCTCAATATTAAGTTCTACGGCTCTCCCAGCAGAACGAAACAAGACCAATGCTGAGAGTACTAAATCAAAGCTTTTTAAAGGAAAAACGGAAACAAAAATGATAGCGCTTGAACTGTGTTTCTCAGTTTCTAATTGTCTCTTTATAGACATGAAAAAGAAAAGACAAAAACAAAAGAGGATCATCGTGCGCTTAAAGATGTTTGAGTTATTGTCACATTACCTTTTCCCCCTTGCAACCTATTCGCCATTCTCTTTGATCTAAAAGGCTTCCAGGAGGTCAAACTCATTGTTTTCTTTTTCTCGCATTCGGAGCGCCAGTTGGATCGTACATTAAAACTAATAAATATATTTATTTTTAAAATAAAAGTTCGCTTGTTTTATAGAAAGGAAAAATATTCTATGGTATGATACTTTTAAAAGAGTATGGTTGTTATCACGTACGAAATAGAGGCTATAGATACACAAATTATGTCTGTTGATGGGACTAGTTACAAAATCGGGAAGGGGAGCAAAGGCCCAATGTGTCAATACCTAACACACATTCTATAGTTGTACACAGGGATTCTGCGCGGCTTTCAAGGGGGCTCCAAACTCAAATTCTTGAGTACACATCCGAACTTTAAAATTTTTTAAGGTTAAAAATTAATTGGAACCTTGCAAAATTGTACTATTTTGGCTTTACACTCCCACCCCCACCCCCACCTCAAAACTGAAAATCCTGGCAGAATTCCTGTTTATACAAGTTATATTGCCTTGTATTTAACATCCTGGTTGGAAGGCCGGATGGAAGGAGGCCATTGGGAAGACCGAGACGTCATTGGGAGGACAATATTAGAAGAGATCTTCGAGAAATAGGTGTTCGTGATGGAAACTGGCTTGATATTGCACAGGATAGAATCCAATGGCGAACGTTTGTTACTACGGCGATGAACTTGCGAGTTCCACAATCCATAGAGCTAGGTAGTTAGTTAAATTTAACATGTAACAGCAAATTGTATCAATCTTCTTGAACCTACGACCGTAGCTGTTGGAAGTACGGGGAAGGGAAAATGAGAGCTTAGAACCACAGACCTCATAATAGATAGACTTATCACGCTTCCCCATTTCTGGCTGCGCTAAAACTAATGGGTTTTTGTTCAGAGCACGCGATTTTGAATCCATCCGCTAGGTAGTTCTGCCATAGACGTCATATTCTACTTTGCGGATGCGGATAGATTATATGCATAGCATGCCCACCTAAGTCGTCGTGATTTCATTATTCTTACAACATCTCGTGAATCGAACAGCTCGTGGAGTTCTCGATTATGCAGTTTCCTTCATCCTCCAGTTATCTCGTCCCGTTTCAGCCCGTGGGCTATATCTTTCTCAAAACCTTATTTGTAAACACATGTAGTTTACTTCTATGTTCATCTGCTAGGCTCGTACTCCAACTTCCACAGCCGTAAAGTATTACGGGCAGAATAACCGTTTAATTTCAATTTCCTTGATATTAATCCCGATATTAAAAGTTTTTGAACTGAATAGAAACATGCGTTGCCCGATACTAAGCGGTTTTTTTATTTCTTTCGTAACCTCGTTTCTGCTTATTACGTATGCTTCCAAATATTTAAATTTGTTTATTTTTTCTATAATCTCCTCACCAGTTATTATGTTTTCATTTTCTTCATTCCCTGTGTTTCGGCTTGTTATCATGTATTTTGTTTTATGTATGTTTACCTGTAGACCTATCTCATCGCACGCTTCTACTAAGACATCGGTGTTGCTTTGTAGTTCATCTATATCGTCCCCTATTAAATCTACATCATCCGCGTATACAAACAGTTGATTCAAACCATTCAATCATAGTCCCTTTTTGTCCCCTTTAATTTTTAAAATCGCATATTCTAACGTAAAGTTAAACAGTACACTGTAAAAATAGTAGACACAACGTTCATCCAAAAAATGGAGGCAACTGAGCTGCCTCCACTTTTTGGATTAACCTACATTCAGCCAGTTTTCGGTTGAACGTTTTACTTTCTGTAAAATTTCAAAATGCGTATATATATGTATACATATATATGACTGTTTCAACGTATTTCATACAAGCAGAGCATTTTTTAAAGTAGAAAAGAATAAAATAAAATATTCCTTTAAAAGTAAAAATGAAAAAAAAATTATAAGTTGAAGTGGTCGGGTTTCGATCCAGGGTCCACAAGCACACTGGTTACACGCTATTGTCACTTAGCTACTTTTTTTTTTTAAAAAAAAGGTGAAACGCACTCTAACCGAATGCGTCACCCAACTGGTTTAACTCTTACAACTCTTGCAACTCTTTCAACTGATTTTTCCTAACTACGGACAACACAGTTAAAATCACATCCATGCCCGAGGCGGGATTCGAACCCACGATTCTTGACTCGACAGACTAGCGCACTAGACCGTTCGGCCACCTGGATCGGCTGTGGAAGGCAGTTGGTATTTCTGGCTTTCCGATTGATATCTATAGCTAGGGTTTTACTGCGAAGGAGGTTAATCATTAACACGCTTTTGATTTTACTACGAGGAATGTCTCGTGAAGAAAGGAGAGATACATTTGCTACAGTGTAAAGATTTATACCTAACTTAATTTCTCTTTCCACCAATACAATCCTTGCCGTTCTCGGTCCACCAGTGAACTCTTTACTGTTCACAGTGTAAAGGCAATATAAACACTCAAAATGGCGGGGCGTTCAGTGACAAGCAAGTAACGTTACTCCTCTTACTGGATTATAGAATATCCAACTAAGGCTTAAACTTCATCCACAAAAGTACGTAACCTCAAAATTGCCAGTTTAGCTTACACTTCGATTAGAAAATGGCCGAGTTTTAAGCGTAAAATAAGTTGAACGTTCACGGACAAATCACTTTGGCCAGTTTCAACCCATTTTCAGTTAACGTTAAGCTATTACAAAGAAAATGTTAAACTTTAAAATGGAGTTATTTTTACCAATGTTTCAACTTAAAGGCTTACACTATATCCACATTTAAGAGTAAATACAAACAAAACGCTAATTTTCGACTTTAATTTCTCCATAAAGCGGAGTAACTTTCATCCGTTTCGTGTTTCCACTTTTTACAGTGTACTGATGACAAGGCATCGTCTTGTTTCAATCCGTTACGAATCTTGGAAATATCTGACATTGTTATCTATCCGTACTCTGCTTATGGAGTCGCTGAGACACATCTTCACTACACACTAAATCAAATGAGCGGAATTTTCACTCTTTTTAGATGGAAAAGCGGGACCGCTCCTTTTTGAGCGGAATTTTCGATCGAAAAAGACTGGTTTCTAACAAAACATTATCGCGTTGGATGGAAAATGTACTCTTTCTAGATGGGATTTCGCTCTTTTCGATGTAATTTATTTTTTCACTCTTAAAAGAGCGGTTTTCCATTGAGTCGTCAAAGGTGAAAGAGCGATTTCTCATCTTTTTGGAGTGATTTGGTGCTTCAATTTCTCATCGTTCAGGAGCGAATTTTCTCATCTTTGTAGATCGGTTTGAATTCCACTCTTTTTAGAGCGATTTGCAATGCATCATGGGCATGGCTACTAGTCAACACTGGTCTTCGCCATTTGTAAAAGCAAAGGTTATCGAAAGACTAAGCTATACTGTGAAATTTATAGCGTTATGTATAGTTAAAAATGAGGAAACAGAACTTAAAACTTTTCTGTTAGTAAAGTACACTAAAAAACGTCAGGAGTAAGATATGTACGTACAAGAAATCTTTCAGCGTTGTAATCAAGTACCTGACGAGACGAAAGAAACAATTCCGAGGACGCATTTTCGTAGTTGGACCCTTGGTTGAGGGGCTAACGCGTTGGATAGCTGATCGAATGGAACCGGGTTCAAATCTCCACCAGGTTTAGTTTCATTTTACTCATTTTCATTCACATGTACAGTACTTTTCTTTTTAGTACATATGAATTAATGCTCCCTTTCGCACTTTTGTACATTTTATTGCGTCGTTTTCATGTTCACAAGATGTAAAGTGTATCTGAATAGACGGAAATTCATCTATACAAATGCAATATCTAGGTTTCCATTGAAATGGACTACCACAGATTTTCGCTCTTTTTTCGAGCGGATATTTCTCATCTTTACTCCAATGAAAATTCGCTCTGAACGAGCGGTCACTCTTTCCGCTCGATTTAATCGGAATCCGCTCTTTTGATTTTAGTGTGTAGTTGAACCAGTTTCTTCGGAATTCCAAATCGTATCAGGATACTGTATAACTTTTCCCTTTTGATAAAATCACATGCTTTCTTAAAATCAATGAATGAATAGCTGGTGAACCGTCACATTGTATTCCCATTTCTTCTCCAAAATGTGTCTCAAGGCAAAAATCTGGTCCAACGTGGATCTGTTTCTTCTAAATCCACATTGGTGATCTCCAATTATTTCATCTACGTATACACTTAGGCGTGTTAAGAGAAGTGTTTAATTATAGATAAGGAAATTGAGTCTCACGTATGGCGTCCGCGGGATATTTAATTTTCTTAGCTATAGTAAACAATTAAAAAATCTCAGGTTGTTCATTTCATGCATAATCGTAAAGTATGTATCGGCGATGCTTTCCAAAATATCATTGCTGGTTGTCTTTGTCCAGTATTATTAAAAAATATGAAATGAAAAACACATTGAGTAGGCAGTGAGGTCTCTTAACAAATATAAGTAATCAAATTATGGAATAGCTAAAGTCACTCATTGCTCTAGTATGGTGACCGCGCAGAACCTGAGCAAACAGACGAGTTGCTTACATGGGACTGGGAGACATTGTTTCTATGGCAACAAAGAAATAATGACGTCGCACAATAGTCTGTCACACGAAGACAAATATAGGGGCATGCTTTTTCTTTTAGTTTTGTTTTACTAAATGCCTTGTTAAGTATGCGGTTGTGTTTGATTCTGTGTGTGTTTTACACAAAGAGGGGCATGTGATACCATATCTTCTGAGCATTCTTCTTTCCCCCTCTCCTTTCTCCCATGGGCTCTCTGAATCATTTCTTGGCGCAAGAGGGAAAGAGAATAGAGGTGATAAGATAGATCCCTCCCACCCCCTTCCACCATCACCATCCGCTATCTCCGATCCTCTTCTTTCGATGGCGGATTATTCCTTTTTAATCAACCTTTAATTACGGAGTAATACTTTACCGTCTTTTCTAATTCATTATCACTCTTATCTGGTTCATCGACAGCTCGGCTTGCAAGCAGAATAAGAAAAGGGGACGGACTAATATCCGTAAATACAGATCCGCTCAACAGATTGCGCCACAATCGATCTTCATTCTGTAACTCCTCCTTTTTTATTGCTATTTTATCTTCCATTGTGGTTGTTTTTATTTTCTCTCCCTTTTTTTTCTTAATTCTAAACGACTGTTCTTTTCTCTTCTTCTGATCCATCTTCTTATTCTCTTTTTAAAGGAAAAAAACTTTTCATTAAATTTTCTTCTTATAGGCCATTTCTTCCTCTTTTTTTTTCTTTATCGAAGTCGTTTGCCGATTTTCTTCTGCTAATGGCATGATGGGAAATAAGAACAGCAGATTGTAATGTTCCCTTTCTTATATTAGTTTTTTTTCTTTCTTTTTTTTGTTAACAAAGTGAATTTTATTAAGATTAAAATTCTTATGTGTATGAAGTTACGAATGGATGCAAATTCAATGAAGTGAGAATTAGTTATGAAACGAATGGAAATATTTTGAGGACTTGAAGAAAATAATTAGTGCCAATTTCAAACTTATGGAAAGAAAGAAAACGGTCTTAGGAACTTTGTCTGTCTGTTTGCGTTTCCTGTCCGGGTCAAATTTTGTAGTGAAAAAGTCGTCCAATTTTGGAAAGAAAATCGTGTAATAAAAATTCCTCATGAGGGAGCAGGATGTTATTAAACTAGAATGCCACCTACAATTAGTTAAAGTAACTTCGTTCTCTCAACCAATCAGGTTGCGGATACACAAGCAGATAAATAAGCTTTTATTCAAATACCTAGCCTGTCTGAAAAGTATCCGACCATAGGCCGGAAACATAAAACTACAAACAAGTGTAGGTAGATACTACGTGTGTTTCAATTCCAAATCACATGGGAGATAAAACTCATCAGCTTCCACACAATTAACCAAAGGATGTTGTCACTGGTGGAAGCATGCCCGAACGCATCTTTAGGAACATGTCAAGGTCACCGTCGCGTTGTGCATGATGCCCTATGGGATGTCGAAGCGGGTATCTTCGAGTGTCGATTCGACGTTAAGGAAAAGTCAGAAGGAGCCATGCCTGGGGAGTATGGAGCATGGCTAAGGACAGGAATGTCAGGAAAGATTGTATTAAGTACAAAGAATGGGCTGAGGCGTTATCGTGATGCAGGTGTCAGTAGTTTGAAGCCCACATGTCTGGTCTCTTGTGACGATAGATGGCGGAGAATGTCAACATAGTACTCCTTCGTAACTGGTACGTATACTTGACGAACAATGCCACAATAGTGAAAGAACATGAAACGGTATCTCTTTGATTTTGCTCCTTAGGTATGGCCATCTTTGAACTGATTGTACTAATGTTTCATTTGTTTACTACCCACGGCATGGTTGCCAAAAGCTTGTTGAATGTTGGGTATTATTCTGCTTACCTATCTCAGAGTTTCTGGCAACGCTTAGTGCAGTAACGTTATTCCACACGTTATGTCTGTGATACATACGCTTGAAAGATAGCCCCACCGCTATGTGCAACTATGTGCAATGTTGCCATCCAACGTTCACTATTTTCTTCAGAAAGAAAGGTCGGGTACTTTCCAGACAGACCTTGGATAAATTCAACAGCAACGTGAACTTCACAAATAAATGATAAAAGAACTTGAGAAATGTCAAAATATGGACTTGAAGACAGTAAATAAACAGAACTAGTCTACGTTTTCTCTGCACGTTCAATTCTGTTCTATTTCCTGGAATGCTTTCGAAGTAGAGTGTTCGGAATTCCGAGATGGAAATCAGGATTCCGGAATGTATAGATAATTGTTGAAGGGAGTCGACGACTAAAAAGAAGAAAATAGTGCACACTACGAAAGAAAAAAAAAACCGAAACCAATGCAGAAGGCAAAACTACTCTCAAAGGGCCTGCCACTGATTATTATTTCGTGGTTAAACTTATTCTACTGTATTTTAAACTGAAAAATAACCCTAATAAACGGCCTCTCTTACCGTAAACAGAGTTCACTAGATGGCTCAACTATTGTTGCTCAGAACATGATTACTGTTTCGTTTACTTTACACTGTATTCTGCTCACAATCATGCTATTTGAAGTACAGCATTATTGTCCTTTGAACCAAGATGGATAATTTAATAATTTGTTTCTATCTTATGTTTTTCAGCTTCAAATCTCTTTTATCACAGTGTAAATAACTATGTAAAGTACCTATTAATAGAACGCATACAGTGTATTCTAGTTCAAATTACGAGAAATACCAATTTTTATACGGGTTTTTATTCCGGACCTTAAAAATTTTAAGTGTCTGGACAATTACCCCTGCAATATACTGTATTTGATTACAGATGCACTGTTGCCATCCGTCTCTATTTTCAGCCCGTTGTCGCATCGGGACGCAAATTGTCATCGTTCAGAGTTCAAGCGCGCATAATATTTTATTTAAAATTATGAATCGTATAGGCATCAAATAACAGTTCTCAATATTTTCATGCAGTGTGCGAATTAAACTTTTTAGCCAGGAGATAAAACATAACGCACGGATTTCAATATATATAATTCACAGTCATATTCAATCCTACTGGATAAGGCCTCTTCCTTCGGAATTGGTCTACTACTGGTACTGCTCGCACGCTGCCCAGACGTGTCGGGAGAGCCGAAGCGCTCAACTTTGATCGCCACTGTCTTTTTTTTCACAGCAGCTCCCCAATTGCATCAAGATCCTGGGTGGGCACCGTTCCAGACCCTCCAGCTTTGGAAAAGTCCCTTGGGGGAGCCGGAAATCGAACCCGGGAGTCCACGATCAGCAGTCAGCGACAGTAACCACTAGACCAGTACACTGTAAAAATAGGAGACACAACGTTCATCCAAAAAATGGAGGCAGCCTCCACTTCTTGGATTAACCTACATTCAGCCAGTTTTCGGTTGAACGTTTTGCTTTCTGTAAAAATTCAAAATGCGTATATATATACTATATGCCTGTTCCAACGGTATTTCATTCAAGGAGAGCATTTTTTTAAAGTAGAAAAGAATAAAAGGTAATATTCCTCTAAAATTAAAAAAAAA
>JAGDQP010018374.1:0-36681 GCA_022664845.1 Lepisma saccharinum | reverse complement strand
TTTACTTGTGATAGTCTGATTTCCTCTTTGTCGAACTTGTCCAAATACTTTTTTTTCCACTGTACCTATATAGTTTCCCTATCTATAAGTTGTATTAGAAATTCAAAATTACTGTATTAACGGCAAGCAATAATTGCATCCAAACAGCAGTTTGAAGGACATGTTTCCAAGTGCAAGTCCACTCCTACTTTTGTGTGAGTTCTTAAACGTGGTATTTATTATACGTGATGTAATTTATATAAGTACTGTAGCACATAAGTTTCAGGGAGGAATTTATCAATGAAATAGATTTTCCAAATAGAGATAAGCTTAGTAGAAGGTAAAAACGAATGACCATGTACTGTAGAAATAGGAGAACCGACTTCAGATTATCATTTGGGCCCCCCCATTAGGGGGGCCCACTTCAACTCCCCGGGATCGGCGCCCTTGGGTATGAACCGATGGGGAACAGAGGGAAATACGGTGCACACAGTGTTGCCAACCTGTACGACCTAGACGGAAATGTATGATAATGTAAGTTTAAATACAATGTACGATATTAAGTTGTTCGATCTGCTCCAAGTGTACGATAATTCAATAGACGTTTAAGAAATATAATTTATGCTTCTTTACAAGCGAAATTAGCATATAATGGAATACTTCATAAAAAAATCTTGGTGCGGAGTGTACGATCCAAGAAGCAAAAAACGATAATTTAGAGTGTATTGTACTATCCTTATAATGTAAATGGTTAGAAACCATTTGCGTAGGACCGATAATGACGTAATCTGTTTCATATGATGTAATAATAATGCCACGATAATTTAAAGTGTATGTAAAAAGAACAACATAGGCCCGCTACTATCGATTGCATTTAAGTGATAATATCACTTACAAGTAACGTTTATAATCATTTTATAGTGTAAACTGACAGTTAGTATTGTAAGTTTGATACTGTGTTAATAGCACTATATACAACGCTGGCTTCATGATTAACGTGTCCATTGAAGAGTGGTTAATTGTAAACACGATTGTCAAGTAACCAGTATTTTTTTTAGCATACAAGTGCTATAAACATTAAAAATGCCTACTTGTGTAGCATATAATTGTCACTTTAGGTCTGGAGAAAAAAAATAATCCAAAATGTAGTTAGAAGTGGAAAAAAATCAAAAAATTACGTTCCACAGGTAAACATTTACATGCATAAATGTTTTAGTGCTATTTGTTTGTAGGCTTCTCTTCAGTAGCTATACCGGGCGTTCTATTTGAAACAAGATATGGAGCAGTTACAGGTGGACTGGTGTCTGGTAAAGATGGTGTGCATCGCGTATAATGAAGAAAAATATCTAACATGGCTAAAGTAATATCTTACATTGTTTCTTTGTTCGAAGCTAAGTATTGGTAATTGTCAGAAATTCATAAACCTTTCAATTAGACCCATGTCTTTTGGGTCATAGGATTTCGTAATATAAGACAAATTGTGGTCAACATTAATAGTACTTTACGAGATTCACAAGTAAATGGACGAAAGTAAGTCTGTACGCTACATACATGGAGGGAAACTGGTTTGATGATGTAGAAAGAAAGGTATTACTTTTGCTTACGTCGGGCGTGTTTTTCCGAACGAAATAAGTTCATGAATCGAAATCATGGTAATGTTAACTATTAGTGGCATGTTTTTCTCCATATCACCAAAATGTTAATCTTTTGCACCGAAAATCACGGGACAGTTAGAAAATGCTAGGTTATATATTTTTTTATTATACGCGATGCACAACACCTTTAATGGACACTCCCTCTGGTTGCTCCGTATATGGCCTGACATATACTAAAGAGACGCCGCGAGAAATGATATGGAAGTTGCTAACCGAAGATTTCAACACCGTACACGATTACAGATAGTGTACAATGTTATTCTCTACTATCATTTTTTATTTCCTTTTATGATTACTTTGCTTGTGACATCATGAAGAATTTCATGAGTTAGTTGGTTGTGTTTTTGAGGAGTTTTTGTTGCTAAAACCAACCCTAAGCTATTCTTCCTGTTTCAGTGAGAATTTATTCACCGAGTATCTTCCTTTTACCAGCCTGCTTGAGTATCAGCAGATGTAAGATTTCTGTCTCTAGCCGGACTTGAATCTGGATTGTTTGGTGGTGTCCAACTCAAGACACTGAGCTCAATATATGTCCACAGTATAGAAGGCAGCTATAATAGACTATTTTATTCTTATCTTGTAATTGGGACTTTTTGTTACTGCCGATCACCATTGCATCTAATTAATATTTTTTCTGTTCTGAAAAGAATGAAAAATTACTTTTGGTTATCAGTTTCCGATGATCGATTCACCTCGTTGATATTTTCGCTGTGGAGCGACATTCCGCTAGGAGTTTCAGTTTGGGGGGGTGCAACATGGAATTTTTCACGTTTTATGTCGAATTTTAACCGTGATTTCTTAAAGGAGAGGGTGCTTTCCAAAATTTGGGGGTGACACTCCACAGAAAGGGGGTTTGGCGGAATCACTGATTATGTATATGCAGAACATGAAGTGAAAACTACACTTGGAAATAGGTATATATATGGATGAGGGTATATATCATATATAAGGTGTTTCCTAAATTATCTCACCCCCAAATCAAAAACTGAAATGACATCACTGATTACAAGGCATGTTATGTACGTTTATGTGTTCTTATCATTTTGCTTTAAAACCCTAATGTACCAGGGTGGCATGTAAGATCAGAGTGCCAATTAAATATCGTAGTTTCGTAAAACTGTTATAGCAACGCAATGCAATTCACTTAGCCATGAGTTGCTTAGTGTTTGCCTTAAGTTTTGTGATGGAATTAAATAGTACAATTTTCACCACTACGCAAAAGAACATTTGTATCTCCTTATTGCGAACCCATAGCAATTAGGAATGTTTTAGCCAATAAGTAGCTTTGTTACAGATTTTTATGCATACTGGCAACCAATCAGACACTTCTAAAGCGCTCACGTGGAATAAATAGAAATTAAAAAACAAAGAACATTGAGACGTGATTGTGAATGGAGTTATTTATTACCGTACCTTAAAAAAATATTTACAGTTTTGAAAATTATAAATGATTGAATGTAAATGATAATTAGATTATGGCCGACATTTAGATACTCCTCCGACCCGTTCAATCGTACATGAGGGAGTATATGAGGGAATACACCAGAGTAGTACATTACATTGCATTAATTTTAACCGTAGCTAAAAGGGCATTATTTACTCTATTTTCAACTTATTCTAATAGTAAATTATGTTAGCGTAGGTCATTATGGGTCTAGAGGAGTATCTAAAGTCCATCCCTGACGGGTTATAGTGTGCTGTATGTCCGAAAATGTTCATGCTCCACAAAGATTTCAAAGCCCCTAAATTTTAGGATGTGTTCTGCAACTACATTAACAACAAATAAAGTTGGTTTCTATTAATTATCATTATATAGCAACGTTCTGAATTGTCTTTGAGTACATGCAATTACTAGCTCCTTTATGTATCCAATTGTTAAAATCAATCTTTGCATTTAATATGCTCTATCTACCATTAGCAGTACCGGATTTGCCACTTTCCTTCTCGGTGCAGCTTTAATTTGTGCAATGTTTTAGTATGGTATCGACTACGATACCACGCAGCCTTACATGCAGCACAAAGAAAACAAGCTTATAGCTCTGCAGATAGAAATAAATTAAATTCCCATGCAGAAGAAATTCTGTTTATTATTTTAAACCTAAACTAACCTATACGGAATTAAACCTAAACTACGATCAGTACTGCGTAAGTAGAATCAGTTATTGTAACCAAACTATTATGTGAGCCAACAAGTTATCAATACTCTAATAGGAATAATCATTTTAAGGCTCGTGCGTCCATCGATTCATATTACATAGTTAAACCTCCCCATTAGCTCAGGATTAATATGATCGTTGTTTTCTTCCTATGGTTGCTGACTGACTCAAAATCTTTCGTGACCCATGCTATATGTATCTAGAGCGGTTTTAGAGATCATGGAATCGATTTGGAGGAAATTGGCTAATGTTTGATACCTGGAATTAGACTCAAACTGATTCGAAATTGTTAGACGAATCATGGACAGTGTGTGGAGAAAGCGAACATGGGTCAGGTTAGTTATTTTTATAACAATATGATTCTTAGAATCATTCAAATCACTGCGTTGCCACGAACAACACAAACCCAAGGAAGTTTTATTCTGAATATCTGCTGAGTGAAAACCTCTCGTTGTACTAATAGATGCCACGAAAGGTTTCCACCCACCGGTTGGTGAATTAATCACGACCTAATTCTTTATATTAGCTACTTGTGTTGTATAGCGTTGAATATATTTCACACTGACCTTCCTTATTTCGGATGCGAAGGAAGTAGAATGTGGTGCAAAATTAATGGATAATGTGAGTTCAATGACATTATATAGAAGAACGTGTGTGTCCTTATAATCACATCACCCCTTGTTTTATATCTTACTCTGCATTCTACACGTATGAAATATTAAAGTAACAAAGGTTTAATAATATAAAACCCCATATGACGTAGTAGCTAATATAGTAAATTACACATTGTGAATATTATCTGGGTATACACTGAAATAGGTGCTTCATACGTGTTCTTTTTACGCATTTCATCATTTTTTTAAATGATACTATGTGGTTCCAAATGTCCTGAAGAATTGTTTCAGATACTATCTAAAAATTATACGAAAGGTCAAAGAATTTAAAGAAGTTACTTAATTTTTAAAACGTCGTTCTGTAATAACACTAAGTGACTTGCTACCAGAGGTTTGTGGTCGAAAGTGTTTGTTTTAAAAAAACCAGTTTGTTCAACATGACGTCATTGCCCATGTCAAGCAAGTCGATATTTACTACCATTTCTCGCAAACAAATTATAAATATTTCCTAGCGTTCACGCAAGTCGATATGTAATCGGGTCCTAGGTCAACAATGTAAAATATCACTTAGGGGTGGCGGGAATAATATGTGCAACTATTGGCCCGAGGAACAAGTGATCCCCACGGGGTTTGCCCGATCTATTTTTTTTCTTTTAATTTCCATTTAGAGAACCCACTGTGATATGAATCCTTGTAGTTAAATGGACATCAACATTTCTCTTTTACTTGGGTTTAATTAAAAACTTACGAATATATTTATCCACTTCCTCCGTTTCAGGAGAAAATCCATCATCAATGACATTATTATATCATTTTTTTCTATTTCTAAGTTGTGATTAATTTTGGAATTTGAGAATTGCCTGGCGAAACACAATTATGCCTACATATGAACACACAATACAATAAAGTTCGACTCATCTCATGAATAGGGAGAAGCATGAATGGGAGATTCCATGTTCGATTATACAAGAAATTATAATATTTTAAATTTTTAAATTATTTGTGTTCGAAAAATCGGCTTTGTAAATATCTTGGAGTTGCTTATGTGTTTTTTCTTTAGTTATGTGTATATATATATATAAGGACTTATTTCTTTAAACATTTATTTTTATAGATTTCCTGATGAAGCTCTTCGCCAAAAGTGGACGGCCGTAGTACGCAGAAAAACTGGACACCCGCATCCAGCACCATTTGTTCTGAACATTTTGAGGAACAATACTTTGACAGAACATCTTTGGTTTGTGTACGACTGAGACCTAATGCTGTGCCTGCAATTTTTAATGATTCTATATCATACTTAGATAAGGTAAGTGCGTTATGTATTTCAATGTGCATATCCCCATAGGGTTAACAACGGTGTGCTTCAAACGAAGATCAAATCCAAGTTCACTTGAACGCGTTCAGAACTGATCCACAGAATTGAACTCAGTTTAAGGATTTGTAGTACACCATTGAAAAATATAGTCTATCAGAACTCGCTCAAGTAAACCAAGATTAATTTGTAAAACGATTTGTAGTTAGTCGACAACTCTTCCCACACAGCATGAATATTATTGTGGTGCCACTTAAGTCACATTGTGAGAAAACCAAAACGATTCCACTGGGAGATAACGGAAACATTTCTGAGATGCTGTATTGTGATTAGGTACGGTCGTCACGAAATTAGATCACGAACAACACAATATGCGACATCGAAACATTACAAATCATCGCAAGAGCGTCATCACTTAACAATTTAATTCTGAACGGGGATTTGACAATTAGGCGTGGTGGTGTCAACATCAAGGGACTGTGTGGCAATCCAAGCCTGCTTTTCCTTTGCCCGTTTGGTGTGTACTAAGGGTAGTGAAGTGTTGTGTGGTCAGAACTGATCCAGTTTTTTAATGTACATTGGACATTGGATAACTACACTTAACACACGCAATACATTCATTCTTTCATGAAATCTTTATCTCTGTTGCAATTTTGTCAATTTTAGTATTTCTTTATTCTATAATGTTTAGTATATATAACTTGTAATACATATTTATTAATTTAATTGTATCTATTTTACTTACAATCAATCTTTCAGTGGCTGGCAAAAGGCATCGATGCAATGGCTAAAGGAGTTGGCATTAATGGGCCGCTCACTGAACTGAAGCGAATTCAGAACTGGGAAATAAATTTCAAAATGCAGATAGTCGAACGTTCTTTGTTGGTAGTATATAGTGATTCTGTAATATCTTATATATTAAATTAACATAGAGGTATATATCATTACAATTAATGTATAAAATTAATATAAACGGGGTAGTAAAATATAAATATAATGTATGTTCTTTAACTTGGTTTATTGTAATTTGAAATGTCAATGCTGCTTCATGAGAGAACAAATGTACAATCAAGATCTTACAATTTGTAGTAGCCAAGATATGTTAAAATTACATTAATGGTACTATTTGCAAAGCATATTGAAGTTTTAAAACGTAAATTAAACATTTTTTATTTATTAAAGGAAAATCAGAGTGAAATAGGAAAACGCACGTGAAGCAATTTAGCATTCGAAAAGAGTACATTGAGTGTGTAGTAATGTTTTGTGCGTCACGCATAATGATAAAGTAAGGGTAAAGTGCAGTATGTGGCAGAAAGAAACGCAAAAATTACAGGAATAAATGTAATGTATGCATTTGGTTGAGAATGTTGAAACGCTAAATTAATCAGACTTAAGCCATGGAAATGTGATAAGAGAGTGAGAGGGCGAAAAGTACTTAATTACTGAGAACATTATACTCTCTTCCACTGTAACACTTCCACTCTCTTAAACAGTTCAATAATACTCTCTTCAGTTCATTTGAACGAATCGCATTGTTATTACAAAATCGGTTATTTATAATCGTTCAGTCAGGTAAGAATCATTGTAATAAACAATGGTTTCATTGAAATCCATTTTTAATACTTAAATTTCAGTTTTCGAATCTCATTATTATGTTTCCATAATGAATAAATGTATTTCTTTTCTTTATAACATTATAAATTTAAAAGATGTTAATCATTATGTTTTTCAGTGTTATTCTCAACCTAGTGATCTCTTTCTGGGTGATGACATCATTTTATCTCAACGTGGAGTCCAACAGGGTGATCCTCTCGGTCCTGCTCTTTTTGCAATTACACTACAATCTATTGTCAATTCTATAACAACCGAATTAAACTTATGGTATTAAGATGATGGCACTATCGCGGACGATCCAGACCTAGTTCTTTTTACCTTACTTAACATTCGGGATGCATCTTCAGAAATTGGCTTACATCTGAATTTTTCGAAGTGTGAAGTTAGTTTTCTAAATGTTCCGCAAGACCAGAACGATGCTCTTTATTCAAGATTCATGGACTTGGCTAATGGAATACGATTTATGACTTCTGATTCAGCATATCTACTTGGCTCTGCTATCTCTACCGAGGCCCTTCGCAGTCTACTGATTGAGAAGATTTCTAAGCTTAAATTTTTCTTTTCCCGCTTATCTTCGATTTCAGCACATTCAACATTCTATCTACTTCGTGCTTCCTTTTCCATCCCCCGATTAATGTACTTTTTGCGTTGCTCTCCTTCTTGGCGGGAAGAGTCCTTGTTACAATGTTACGATTGTGCTTTACAGGCAGGCCTCGAATCGATCCTTAATTGTTCTTTGAGTGGTAGGGCTTGGTTACAGGCTACCCTACCCGTTCGGTCAGGTGGACTTGGCATTCGTCGGGCCATGGATTTGCCGATTCCATCCTTTTTAGCGTCTTTCCATGGCTCTCGTCGTCTCGTTGAGTCTATCCTTCTACTGGGCCTTTGTCTCGACCCGGACGCCTCTATTCAAGATTGTTCAGCAAAATGGTCTACGTTAAGTGGATTAAATTCTCCTCCTTTGGATGTCAATAGCTCTCAGTCTTCTTGGGACGATCTTATCATCAAACGTACACAATCGCAGTTACTACAATCCGCTACTTGTCTTGAAGATAAAGCCAGGCTACTAGCAGCGTATTCACCTGAGTTCGGTGCTTGGCTCCAAGCTTTGCCTTCTCCTCCTCTTGGCCCACATCTTTCGAATGAAAGCTTCCGTGTTGCTGTTACCTTACGTTTAGGAGTAGACGTCTGTGTACCTCATCGTTGTCCAGCCTGTGGAGCATTCATGGATCAACGGGGCCTTCACGGTCTCTCCTGTATCAGGAGTGCTGGTATACACATGCGTCATTCTAGTGTCAATGATGTCATCCTCAGAGCTCTAGTTTCTGCTAATGTACCATCGGTATGAGAACCATCTGGCTATAGCCGCTCCGACGGTAAGAGACCTGATGGAATCACACTAGTTCCATGGAAAAGAGGAAGACCTCTATTATGGGATTTCACCTGTGCTGATACTTTCGCAATTTCAAATGTTGCTCATTCTTCTTTGAAAGCGGGTGGTGCTGCTATTCGTAGAGAGGCCGATAAAAATCGAAAATACTCTAATCTACTTGCACAGTATATTTTTGTTGCGATCGCAATTGTGTCAAGTGGTGCTTGGGGCACGGCAGGCCTTAATTTTATTAAAGAAGTTGGTCGGCGAATACAGATCGTTTGAGGTGATGCTCGCACGACCACCTTCCTAATCCAGCGCCTCAGTATCGCAATTCAGCGAGGGAATGTATCTTCTATTCTTGGTACGTTGCCTCCTGGGAAGGCATTAGATGAGATTTTCCTGCTTTAAAGATGTTTCTTTTTAGATTCTGTTTAAATTCAATTGTTATTTTATTTTGATTGTTGGAAAGAAAAGATTATTGTTTTAATAATCAATTATAACTTTGTGAAAGTTCCATAAGAACAAATACATATTTATAGTTTGTTATAAGTTGTAACACACAATAGGAAATATTTAAATTTAAAATTAACAACAATGTTATCATTTTCTATATAATATTCGTATTAGTTCAATATTTTCTGTTATAAGTGCAAAGGTTTAATGTGCGTGTTTCAGTGGATTAATATTTTATTTTTGTATATTTCAAAGTGTTAGGTAATGTTGGTGATACTTTTCATAAATATCAGCAAAGAGTTGTATACCAAGTAAATATTCCGAAATCTGGAAGAGGTAATGGACGTTTTTAAGGAACACCAAGCTCAGGTTTCTTCTCCAAATTCTGAAAATGGTGATATTCTTCTGAACTTTAGTATGGATCTTGGTATCATAGAAAAACATTAATTGTTCTAAATGTGTTTCTCCATTGTGCATATTTCTTTACCAACGAGTATGTGCAAATTATTTATTATTTCAGAAAAGAAACCAGACAATCAATGGGAGATAATTCAGTGTGGAGGTATGAATATCGTTAGTGATGGATCTTAGTTTTCCTAAAACTTAATCATTGTATTCACTTCGTTGACCTAACTGGTGCTCATACAAATAGTATTGTAAGTCAACAGTTACAATAGACAGGCACTCTTTGTAAATTACTTTGCGAATTACATTTTTCGTAATAATTGTGAACGTGATAATGTTGATGCTGTTAATTCTTTATTGATATGTCAACTCACTCTTCGTGGTGTATATTATATTACTTTTACAGCGTATCTACTTGAAATGACATACGTAGTTCAGAAATTTAGTGCCTTTGCCATAAAAACCATTTATAGGAGGTGAAATTTCGTTAGTATTTATTTTGTGTTATTACGAATTGTGCTATATCGTTTACAAATAATCTTTTTTCACGGCCAGTTGATCGTATCGTCACTACTACATTTTTGAATGTTGTTCCTTTGTAGGCATTTTATTGCAGATGTAATCTTAGCTATTTCATATAATTTTACACTTGTGCTCTTTATTTGCGTTACGTTCAATGTTACATTACCTGATATTCGCCTACATTCGGTTGTATTACTTCAACTGAGTTAAGGTTCCACGTGATATAAATTACTTTCAATTGAGGAATCGAAGTACAGTAATTATAATGTAACAGCTCCTAATACTATTAGGGTACCTCCGTTTTTATGGAGGGCGAGAAGTATGTAAGAAAACAAAACTGATGGACCAATGGAGATGGTGATGTGTCAGAAGACGATGGGAATGTAGACCATGCTTGAGATTCACTGTAGCCTTCCTTATTTTAAATTAGGTGGATTACGTGAGTTTGTGTGTCGGTCCACATAAATCTGCAAAGGTGAAACAAAGTTGTGCTGATGGTGTGAAATCTAAGTGTGATATTGTTTACCTCATATTTTTATACTAATGTATTCCTTAACCACTGAACTATTATTTGAAAAGTATCGGGAGAGGGGGTGAACTTGGTAGGTCCATTTCTAGCGATTTTGTGCTGTATAGATCATTCTATTGAGAATAATTGGAACTACATTAAGTGTGCAAGAACGAAGGGAAAACTCATAATTGACAAAATGAGACAATTTATTAAATATTTGCTACGGTATTTTAACATTAAGTCATGAAGGAATTAAATTTTGATTTTCTCAATAAACCTGTTTTGTGAAATTCCTTGTTTTCTCCCGACACCCTTCATTTATGATTATTAAGGACAAGAACAGAGTTAAAAGAAAATACAAATTGTATTGTATATATTTTTTTTATTTTCCCTTTTGTTTAGTTCACAATGGTTCTTAGTTTCCTCAAATCTTGCAACGTTTATTTAGCTCGTTTCCCGACGTCATACAACGATGAAAATTTGCACAGCGACGTATGTTCGGTGACAATACAAGATTATATTGTTACTATAATATATTTCTATGTATTTTTATATTTTAAAAGTATATTCTAATTTTTAAAATTACCCTTAAATACTAACCTATAACGTTGTGGCGTTTGACTGGTTGTAATACATTTTAGGATTTGGGTAAAAAATTAATAAAAATATTTTCAGACATAATTTTCTTAAACAATTCGTACTAAAAAGTCGAAATAATTTTGTTACACGACTAAAAAGAAATACATGGGGCGCGCTCTCATATACAGTCACTTTATAGCTTCTTCAATTAGCGCGCCTTATGCTTTTCTTTAGTCATGTATAAAAAATATTTTAGTACGAATAAGTAATTCCGCCAGATCACCCTGGTGGGGTGTCACCTCCCTAAATTCTCGACAACGCCCTAATTTAAAACTTTTTGCATCGAAAAACAGATAGAAACCGTTCAAAACTCCACTTACATCCTCCCAATCTTTACTTTACATACCCCAAACTGAAAATCCTGGCGGAGACCCTACGCATTATTTAAGAAAATTGTCTTTTAAAAGGTTTCATTAACTTGTTATTTGTACTACCTACATGAAACTCATTTCTTATTTTGATATATACTTTGCAAAATAAAACATATTTAATTAATTTTGATACACACGGTTTCTCCAATTTATTCTTTATCTTCGTCAGGAAAAATTTCAGGTACATGGGAGAAGGCGGCCAGTGTTCTTGACCTTACGCTTCGCATCTCTGTTATACATTTTTTACGTCACTGCCAATTGCATTGATCGACAATTTGTAACAGTTTACAATATTCACAACAAAAGCAAACGATACTGGACGACTTTGGCCATATGGATGTTCTAAAAGGAGAAATTAATCTTATATTTTTATGTTTTAGATATGGCTTTACATGCATTCATTCCACGTACCCTGCCGATGAAGCTTGTGTTTGATGCAAGCATCAGGTACATGTAGTTGCTGAATATTATATATGTAATAAGCAGTGATCCCATTAAATGTACTGTATCCTATTTTATGTGTATATTATTTTTTCAGTCACTAGAGAAAAAGATATGTACAAGAGGTGACCAATTGAATATTAAGGTTGGAACCCAGTCTCCCACTACATTATGTAGCATGATAAATTGGACAGATGTCTCTAGTGGAAATCAATCACAGACTTCGTTAATAGGCCCCTTTATTTTCGATGAAAGGCAACATTTCCCAAATACAGTGCCATCGCCATCTTTAAACGCAGAAATCATTCAAATTGTTGACAATGCACTTAAAGAGTCAGAAAATTCGCCTGAAGTTCATGAATGTGATACAACAATGAAGGCAAAGGTGATGGTGTCACGAGAAATAAGTGTCTCGCCGAAAAAAAAAGAAAAATACCGAATGTAGTTAGATCTCCATCTAAGCAGGCATTAATTATGAGACTTGATCATATAAAAGACAAAAGTTCTCCATCAGAAAGTGCGCCAAAAAATAAAAGTATAGCATATTTAAACACTGTAATCAGCAGCCTAAACGAGAACCGATTCCTTCAAGATGAAGAACTAAAAGTTTTACAAAATATTGCCAATCCTCACAAAGAAATACTTACACGACAAGCAGCAGCATCAGGAAAAAAGATTGTACCTAGATGTTATGGACTGAAATTAAAACCGTTTGCGTTAACACTTCATTTTCATTCTCCAAGGGCTTACGACTTCGTCCGAAATAAATTTCAATCTGCTTTGCCTCGCCCTAAAACTTTATTGAAATGGTATAGAAATGTGAATGGAGAACCTGGCTTTACTATCGAAGCATTTCATGCTATAAAAAAAGTAGCAAACAACAAATATGTAGTACATTTTGCATTATTAATTGATGAAATGGCTATCAGACATCATATAGAATTCGATGGAAATGTGGACATGGGATCATCTTTCCCTAGCAATGAAAATTCAATGGCAAAGGAAGCATTAGTATTTCTGCTAGTTAGTATTAACAGTACATGGAAGGTACCTGTAGGATACTTTTAACAGATGGAGTAAATGGGGTGCAGCGTGCTGATTTAGTTTTACAATGTCTTTCAATTGCAAACGAAGAAGGTAATAATATTTCATCTCTTACATTTGATGGCGCAGTATCAAACTTCTCAATGGCAAGAGAATTAGGATGTAATTTCAATCCTGGAAATCTTCAAATGTAGTTTCCTCATCCAGTAAGCGGCGAGAAGATCCACATATTTCTTGACGCTTGCCACATGCTGAAATTAGTGCGGAATGCATTTGGTGATTTAAAAGAATTTCGTGACAAAGATGAGAATGCAATACGATTCCAATATATTAAGGATTTACTTCAGCTACAAGAGAGTGAAGGGCTACATCTCGGAAATAAATTAACAGCAACTCATGTATTTTATATGACTCGGAAAATGAAAGTAAAACTTGCAGCACAGCTGTTTAGTAATTCTGTTGCCGCTGAACTTACATTCTGTGAAAGCATACAATTACCATAATTTACAAATAGGCTACAGTTCAATTTGTAAGAAATTTCAATAATATGTTTGATGTATTGAATACAAGAAATTTGCTCCAAAGGGGCTACAAGAAAGCCATTAGCAATGAAAATAAGGACCAAGTCTTAAATTTTATTGAAGAAGCATCTTCATACATAAAAAAATTTAAAAACTATTACGGGAAGTTCTATACTGAGTTCTTCTAGGAAAACAGGGTTTGTAGGATTCTTAATAAGCATGCAGAGTATGAAAGAACTTTACGAAAGACTATGTGAAGGAGAAAATCCAGATCATCTTTTTCTACCAACAAACAAACTTTCCCAAGACCATCTTGAAACGTTCTTCTTATTAATAAGTATGAGAGGAGGACGCAATAACAATCCAACTTGCAGGCAGTTTAAATCTGCATACAAGAAAAGTCTTGTACACATGAAATTGAAAATCAGGAAATTGCATTCCACTAAAAGAAGAAATTTCTATATTAAATTGTGAGCCTGAGAACTCAATTAATTTGACATCAGGAAGACTATCTATGGCAGAAGAAGGCCATTGCAATATTATCGATAATTTAGAACATACGTATGTACGTTTTCTTTTCTATATTTGATCAATTCAGTGCTCAAGTATTACATAAATAGCTACATTTTCGCTTCTTTGTATGATCATTCAATCGACCAGCAAGCACCTTATGACCATAGAGTACTCCTAATTAAGGCAATTGGAAGCAAATTCATGAAAGTGAGAATTCATTATATCAATAAGAGAGCCAGTAACAACGTTCACAGTAGAAGAGTATTGTTTAACCACTTAACTTTATTTCAAGGTTACTAGAAAATCTCTGTACTAACCAGGTATATTTTACAGGCGTCTATGATACAAGGTATTTGAATTTTAATATTGGTTGTATGATTATTTGTGTTCGCACAGCAAAACGCCGTTTCATTCATTTGAGCGTTTCATTCTTACCATTGTTCTCCTCTTGTTTATATATCTATGGATGTTATCTCTGTTCATGCTTTTCTTTCTATTTTCTCGTTTCTCAATTGTATTCCTCCTAAAGCGTATGGATGTTTCGAGGATTCTAAGTTGATATGTTTTCTTTCTTTTCTTTGATATAGTCCTAAGATGAGAATAGGCCGAGATAGATAAATCTATTTTTCCATTCATCGATCACGTCTAGTAATTTTACGCGGAAAATTTTCACTAATGTTTTTCTTAATTTTTTCATTCTAATTTTCTTAGATTTCTTACTTTATCAGAATATTTTCTTCGTCTATCTTTCCTCTGATATGTTCTTTGGCTAGAAAGAAGATATTTTCCGACAATTGGGAACTATTTTTCTCAATCTGTCAAGTAAGGAGTTATCTATTCTTCTATCTGGTTTGTGATTTGGGCGTTGCCCTTATCATCAAAAATAGTGCGAGATAGAACATTTTCAACGTTCATTGAATAAGCAGACTTTTTCGTTGGGACTATAAGAAATATAAACGCAGTATACAATCTTATTATATGTATGTATGTTTAGATAGTACCCACTGCTCGACTTTGTAAGCAAATAGATATTTAAAATGTACAACTTTAGATAACTCATGCAGTAGTGCAGAAGAATTTTGTCTACATTTAGATTATACATCTTTAGGTACGTAAACAAACCTGACCTGATTTGATGCCTTGAAGCATGCAAAGTAAATATTTCGAACAACTGTAATTAGAAATTTGTTCATTCTGGACATAGTTGAGTACTTCAAAAACCTTTATCCTGATGAAATACCTTCATAATTCCTTGGTTTAAATGAAGGCCTTTTATGTAGCTCGAAAAATAGTAATATTATGAATAGAATATTTGTTTACCATACTGGTTTAACGTAGAAACTTTTGAATAGCTGAATAATTTGTTCCGAACAGCAAAATAGTCTACATTTATTTTGAGAACCAAAACTTAGATATTAAGTTTGTGAGAAATTCATTCCTTTGTGTTGTGTAATTTTATTTTACCTTAATAATTGCATTTTACATACCGATTCTATATTTAGCATATTGATAGAATGTTTAGTTGTTTCATTAGCGATGGATAAACCTATCAATCACATACAGTAAAAGTTTTTGTTAATTTATTCCGTACGAATTTTCAGTAGTTTAGGTAATAGATGAAGTTTTTAACTGGAACTCGCTGAGACTTGTCGTGGGTCTTGTTCTCATTTTAAGGTCCCCCTCACGTTAAACAGTCTGAAGTTATTTACGAGATAACTTTTACGATGTTCACTTACCAATGAGTGTAAAAGTTTTCTAAATCAAATTATCGATCTTGTAGATTATTTTCATTTAGATTAAATGTGATCGGTGTTTGATCACCTAGAGAACCTTAGTGGCAGAAGTGTGTAGGAACCTTCACAGCTTCTTCGGTTCAGTGGGTTGAGATTGCAAGGTTATTGTTACAAGCTTTTTAATAACTTACTCTGTAATCATGTTTGATCTCTGGTACAAATCTTGTATTAATTTTTAAATCACTTTTCACCATCCGATATCTTTAAATTTTTGTAAACTTGCCTGCTTCTGATGCCAATATCATATTCGATCATTAGATATACAACAGAATAATCTAGTTAACTGTAATTAATTAAATAGTTATTTAATATGGACTTTTTATCCTAAAATAAATACTAGCCTGCAGCGATGTTTGGTTTTAACTGGTTGCAGAACACTTTAGGATTTGGGTGTGCGAAGCTCTTAATATAGAAAAAAAATTAAAGTATTTTGAAAAACATGCTTTTTTAAGCAGAGAAAAATGGACTAAAGAGTAAAAAAATATATCAATCGGAAAATAAAACCGTGGGTGCTCTTGATTAACTTATCATAAAATCATAATATCTAAGTGCAGCCACGTTTTTATTTTCCGATTCAAAAAATTATTATTTTTTACTTTTTACTCCATTTTTCTCTGCTTAAAAAAGACTGTTTTTAAATACTATTTTTGTAGGGTTAACAAGATTTAGTTGCATCTTCCGGGCTGATTTAGCGGTTAAGCTTTTGAGGAGATATATAAAGCACCATAAAAGGGATCTTTGACGTGTAGTGTCAATGATTGAATTCCAACCTGCGATATCAGAGTTTGGATCCCCAGAGTCCACCTATTCTAATAGATGCTGTTTTTTTATCCATCCGAGTGATCCGAAATAGTGAGTTCAGAATTCGGAAAGGGAGACATGAATGGTTAAGAGTGAGGTAGGTTTTAATCATTTGCTAGCCATTTGAACCGAAGAAACCGTGAATTGTACTTGCATTTATGAAATTTTTTCTTAAGTGTTTGATCGTCTATTGGAACAAAAAGATGTCTCCATTCACCACTTGTTTCCTTTTGCATCTGCACATTGTTCGAGAGAACTTAAGACCGTTGCAAAAAATAATCTCTTCATTGAAACAAGGTGACATTTTTATCCACTATACTGGAAGTTTGTGCATAGTGTATTTAGTATGGTGGATAAATTTGTTTTGCCGAAAGAAGAACCTCTTGTTCAACAAGATTAAATGACTTCGTTTGTAAAAAAAAATGGTAATGAAAGGAACTGTGGTAGATGAAGTAGTTGATTATACTCTAGACTACAATCCTGAAGATTTAGATATTATGAAACATTCTAAACCCTTGTAAACGATGGCAGTTGATTATTGAAGCCTAACAGAGACAAAGGAGAAAGATCTATTTCTACAGTGGAAGAGGTTCTACCATGTGGCAATTAAAACGTAACTGTGCTATCTTCTATTGCAGAACAATATATTTTAAAAAATCCATGTTCTGCACTAAGATAAAAATTACACGGGAGTTCCTTCATTTTTTAAGATTAGCCATAAATTTTCGGAAAGAACCCTAATAGATACGCAAGTTTGAGACTTGATCATATGCCATGGAACGAAGTTTTCCACATATTCTCTGTACCTTTGAGATGGAGTGGTCAGTTCCCCGCTTGATTGCCTTTACAACCCGCAAAACTATAAACGGCGGTCAAAATGGCTACCGAGGTCGGTTCCAGTCATCTGTATTAGCATATGAGGTTAACGGGTTTCCTTTAAAAGAGTCACTGGATTTGAAGGCCATTCATTTATTGCCTTTTGGTTCAGGTTAGGAACTAGTCCACCCTATGAACTTTTGACTTTAGGTTAGTATCGTTAAGTTAGTTTTCTTTAGAAATAGTTAAACAAACCAATTATCTAAGAAATGCTGCTTATTCCCATGGATGCTCTTGTTCATGAGAAACAAAAAGTTATTAATGCAATAGCATAGGGTGGGCCAGTTATCTACCTTGAGATCGGTCTCGATTACAGGACTCTGAAGTAAACCGGGGAAAGTGTTTTAAGAAGGCACTGATTCTCTTCGGTGCTCCCATGCCTGGCGCACTCAGCCTATAAAATTAAATATCAGGGTATCCTTGGCACTTAGGGTATTTAAGGTGTTAGAAAGTTGCACTGACCACCCCACATCACTTCTGATGGAGAAAACGTAATAAACTTCCCCTTGTTCTTTGCACTAGAATCCGATCCTAACCACAGCCATATTGTAGCGTAAATGTTTTTTGCAACTTAAAAAAAAAAAAAAAAAAATGATTTACCTAGTCAAGTTTTCAGTGCACAGTATTGGCATATCACCGATAAAACAAAAGCTTAAGGTTATTGAAATATGTTCCTTTTTAACTGATTCTGAATGGAATAATAGTAAAACTAGTAGTGTTTTGTCATCTGATTCCAGTTAATTTGAGGATAATTACACGAAATTGCAAACTTTAAAAAAAAAATGCTGTATGAATTCAAATCGTATTGTATTTGGGTATTGCTTACAGTTAGACATACGTTTTTGATCTTCTGTCGAAAGAAGTTTCTTACAGTACAACATTGTTAAATGAAGTGCATGCATATCGTGTGCCTTGTGCTAGAAAAGATTAATTTGAGCGATTGACTTTGTAACCAATTTTTTAAGGTTTGCACATACTTGTATTTTCTTCTAGAAACACTGTGAAAGTTTTTTGGGCGCGAGCCACTCAAATCTTCGTAAAATCAGTACAACATTATTATTTTTTATTCTATTGTATGCATTTGTAATAGGTTTTACATGTAAAATAAGAACACTTCGTTCACATTATTATATTTTGTTTTAATTACTTTTATTACTCTTTCACAGTAGTAAAATATTTCAGAACTCTTAAATAGTTATCAAACATAGATAGCAAAACTTTCTGCTTCACAGCTTGGAAGAAATTGTCTTATTATAAGTTGTCATTCGAGTTCTACAGCATAAATGAATTTCAAGGCACTTCCAACTAGCGATAGGTTTGATTTTCTAAAATAACACTTGGCATATGTACTTGTGGTTTGTCGCTCCTCCTGTCTAGCCACATTACCAATGCTACAGCATGCTTGCAGCCACCTGAAATTACAGAACATTCCGTGACAGCATTATATTTTGCAAGTTGTTCTTGTTATATGAGAAACATTTGGGATTGTTCAAGTATTATGTAAGCATTCAAGGGGGAGGGGTACATTCGCTTAAAAACTTATTGGTATACGAGATTTAAATATTTTTTTGAACTACAGAATAACGGTAAGAAATTTGTCAAGTCTTAAGTAATCACAAAGGAATTGTGAATCTACGTATTTTTAGTACAGGGGAACTAGGTCTAAGATAACTAGAAATGTGCTTATGCAATACCCCCTTTGCTCACCATAACAAAGTAAACCGAGAGAAGTGGAGTTATTAACCAACAATCCATATTTTACACATATAATGTTTTTCTTCAAGAAAATGAAATTTGAAAGAAGGGTTAGCAATCAGTCTTTCAGCAGCCCTGCCTCCTCTCTTTTCCGTTCCCCTTAACCCGCTTAAAACTATTGCATATTTTTATTATCACAAAAACACTTCAAAGCAAATTAAACAAAAATATTATTAATGATGCACAAATACAATTAGTAATTACTGTTCACAAAAAGAATTTTATTTACTTTAAATATATTTTTAAGCGTCTTTCTCCTTGCTTTCCATCGTGCGAAGGTGTCTATTATTGCATCGCACTCAACGTCTTGGGTCAGTTTTCCCCCAATGCTGAGCTGTGATTTTTTTTTAATTTTAAAAGTGTTGGTTTTTGAGAAATCAAAAATTGGAAATTTTGACAATTTTTGAAAAACGCATTTTAAAAAAAATGTATTTTGTTATATATCAAATGAAAGCCTATTTCAGTAGCTTTAAAATAAGCCACAAATAAGCGCTCTAGGACAAAGGATCACAGAGATAGAGCAAGTTTCGTGTACGAGGGTGTGTTAAAATTTGGCATTTTTTCGAATTTTCAATATTTTGTATTTCAAAAACTAGAGACTCAATAAATTTAAAATTTTGGATTTTTCATATGCTTTACAGGTACAACTTTTATACCAAAACTCATTGCAATCGGAGAGAGTGAGGTAGAAAGGTGTGTTAAATTGACGTGGAATGAGTTAGTAGGGAGAAAAATAAGTCTTGTTTCTACTGTCAAAAAAGACAGATTAGAATAATTTTGAAATTTTAAAGGTCTTTAGCCATCCTTGAATCAGACAGGGTATGGGAGGGTAGCGTCCAGTGATTTAGTTAAAGTATCATCCTGACATTCGTGTGGTGAAACTGAAGGAAATTCTGGAAAACTTAAGTGAGAACGGTTGCCATCAGAATTCGAACGCCATCAGTCCTACACATTGAGGTTCCGAAAAGACAGGTTAGGAAAAGACACTTTAGTTTTCCTTATATACAAAAACTTAGCATACATTACGCCTTCATGTATATAGAGTGCTTCAACATACAGTACCTGTTGCCTATTGGCAGCAGTATAGATGGCTGTCACGCTCTACTCACAACATTCGGAAGAGCGAATATTTAATATTATAGCGAATTAGCTTGATTAGCAAGGACTTGTAAGCAACATCCTCCTCAGAACAAGTAGGTGACTGACAGAAATAGCACAATAGCCAACAATCACAGTTGCCACTTGCTAGAAACATTCTCTGACAACCCAGAGAAAAGGGGGTACTAACAGAAAGAACATAACAGCCGATAATATAAAATGCACTTCCGGTCGCGTCCCCGTGAAGCCTCGTCACACTCCACCAACCGAGGATTTGCTTCTCTAAAGAAGGGTAAAGAAAAGAACGTGAAACTTCACATTCAAATGGGCTAGTGAGTAACACTCGTAAAGAGTCAATTTCAATGACACTTACAAGGGAACATCTTATATTGATAGTAGCATTGCCCAATTAAACAGTGCGAAATCGATAGAGGAGTGAAACAAAGTGAGAAATCCAAAGTTTTACGTGCCGACACCCAGAAACACAGGAGATACAGAGGAAAGAAGGATCTAGAATTATGTGAAGATACCAATGCAAAAGATACATTGACACAGAAATAACTTCAAAATGATTAAAGTAATCAAAATGAGACTTGCACAACAGTATAGTAAGCAAACAGTATAACCACAGACGTGCTCAATAACGTCATATGTCATGCAATGTTGCCAATTGAGCACAAAATGAAGTTTTGTGAAATGGCACGGGACACAAATTATAACATCTATAAAATCGAATTATGATTAGAACCATACCTGTGAAGTCTTGATGTACAGTGTTGCCAACGTTTGAAGATAGGCCTATATGAATGCCAAAAGTGTAAAATCTCGGATGTAGAAGAGTACATACAGTACACGCTTCGAACGAGTTGAAACCAAAATAGGAGACCACTAACAAGAATATAATAACTGAAGTACAAAAATAACAGACGAAGCACAGTGTTGCCAACGTGGAAAATCAGAATAGTATCAAACACAACACACAAGCTGAAATGATCCATGCCCTTGGATGGCCAAGTGGTTCACAGGCTCGCTGCTGGTGCACATGTTCGATGTCCGATTGGAGCGTTAGCATATTTTGGTTTCAACTCGTTCGAAACGTGTACTGTATGTACTCTTCTACATCCGAGATTTTACACTTTTGGCGTTCATATAGGCCTATTTTCAAACGTTGGCAACACTGTACATCAAGACTTCACAGGTATGGTTCTAATCATAATTCGATTTTATAGATGTTATAATTTGTGTCCCGTGCCATTTCACAAAACTTCATTTTGTGCTCAGTTGGCAACACTGCATTACATATGACGTTATTGAGCACGTCCGTGGGTACACTGTTTGCTTACTATACTGTTGTGCAAGTCTCATTTTGATTACTTTAACCATTGTGAAGTTATTTCTGTGTCAATGTATCTTTTGCATTGCTATCTTCACATGATTCTAGATCTTTCTTTCCTCTGTATCTCCTGTGTTTCTGGGTGTCGGCACGTAAAACTTTGGATTTCTCACTTTGTTTCACTCCTCTATCGATTGCGCACTGTTTGATTGGGTAACGCTACTATCAATATAAGATGTTCCCTTGTTAGTCTGGAAAGTGGGTAGCTTAACCTTCTCAGCGAGGTCACTCGAGAGCTAAGACACAGTTTCACCCAACAACCACGCATCGGACGAGTAACATAAGGCATCAGACTGATACAGCAGAAATAAATTATATAAAATGTAATCTATTATACTAGAAAGAACATTCGAGTACTGGAGAAACCCCGAAGAGGGAGTACGCGATCACCGAAACGTAAATGAACATGAAGCACATCAAATAATGTAAAGTAAAACGAAGGAAAGGAGAGGGGAGGACAAGAGAGAGAAAAAGGATTCCCCGCACCACCAGAGGAGAGAACTCTGAGAATGACCCACACCACAGCACAGAAGGTGCCTGAGTAAAGTATTTGAACTATACAACGAACCGTATACAACAGTGGGACCCGTGACGGTTGACTACATTGGTCGCGCTCGTCGTATTGCGGCAGAAAGAGAAGGAGTAAGAGGAACCAAAGTTCTAGGAATGTACCAAATTTCAACAGCACGAGTTCAACCCGTTCATGGAAGATATTAAAATAAAACCCAAAGCATTAATCAATTTAGAACAATCAGGTTACGTGCATTCAGTTTACAGAAAGCAAAGTTACGGTTCGTAGCAACACTTGCATTGCGCAGAGCAGTTTGCCTTCAAAACATAACACCTTCGTGCAAAACGCATAACTTATTCAAAAACTTAAATATTGTGATACTTCTACTTATTAACGCTTTCACAATGAAAATTTATAAACCCTTTTTACTCATTGTTTATTTCTATAAAGAACATATTTGGTTTAGTTACGAACACACAGAGTAACATTTTGTTCTAGGTTAGCTATTACAAATTTACCCTGAAAAATCTTTTTATTTCTGACAAGATTGGAAAATATATAACTTAAAGAATCCCGACATATAGTAGCTTCGATTTGAAAGAGAAAAATATATTTCGATTTTATCTGTTCAGTCTATTAATATTTATCTGCACATTTGAAACCAGTTGGACAGAAATAAGGTTTTTCAAAACGAATTCACTTTTATTAATTCAAGTTCAAATTCTTATTTTCCGAAATAATTTGTAAATCACTGCTTTACATATGAACATGACTTCGTATAAGTTCAGTTATAATAAGCAATTCGAAATTCTGACCCTTTCTTGAACACTATATGAAAATTCACAGCTGACGTTGGGTCAGTTCCATTAAAAGCACTTTTACAATAAGTTCCAAACAGTAAGTAATGCAAATAGAAGGGGGATAGAGTGAAGCTCTACCCCCATAGCACAGGACGTCTCTTGGACGTCCCATCCTTATCCCAATGTCCCGGAAACGGGATGTCCTGTATAGATTCCCATAGGACGTCCCTGGGACGTCCCATCCTTATCCTAATGTCCCGGAAATGGGATGTCCTGTGTAGATTCCCATGGGATATACGCGGGATTCTAACAGGATATGTTTGGGATATCCCGTTCACATCTGAATAGGAACAAAGAAGGACATCCCATTGGAGTCCTACCGTTGTCCACCAGGACAGCATATCATTGATATTTTTTAGATCGCCCATCGAGCCGTGTTCGGAATTGCGAAGTTTTTTCCGGTTCTTTCCGGATCGAGAATCTCGATTTCGGAATTCCGACTTCAGAAATTCGGATTTTTCTATTCCGGATCTTTTCGGAATTCCGACTTTTGATCGCTGGATCCGAAACTCGTATTTTTATTACAAAAATCCGACTTTCGAAATTCCGAATTTCGGATTTTAATTGTATTCCAAAATTTTGATATTCCGAATCCGTAATTTCCCGGAATTTCGGACACCCCTATGGGACCCCCAATTACTTACGATTGACAACGCGTGTAAGCCAAAAAAAAAAAAAACATACACACATAACTTTGAGAATTAAATCAGATTAATTCGGAAATTAACGGTGGCGAAAATAAATTTCCCCTTCTATGGGATCTTGCAGTTAGAGTATAACACTATTGGTTGGGATTTCTCCCTCTAAACATGATTTTCCAAACTCTAGTGTTTTTTTTTGTTTTTTTTTTGCATAAACGGGAATTTAATTTACCACGCTTACGTTCAAAATGCAAAAGATTAGTTGTATTATTTAATAGTTGTACCAACTCTACGTAATGTGTGTGAAAGTTATGCAACCTCAGTACAATGAATTAAATTTCATCGTTACGAGTTAGGCGTGATTAACGCTTAACAGGAATTCTTGTATAGTTTAATGGGAATTTGGTTTAAAAAGTCTGTGTCTCTGCAGTGAAGGAAAGTAAACATATTGCGAAGAAGGCACATCAGTGAGTATTCTAGCTGTGTCCATAAAATGTTTTGTATATATGAGGGTTGCTAAATTCGTTAATTTGTTCTGATCCAACTTTTGTCAATGTGGAACATTGGAAGAATGAGATGAAAAAAATACACGTAGCTACGTAAGTGCAATGCGAACATAGAAACTGTGCCATTCAATCGACTCAAAATGCTACGTACGTTTTATTCTCCTCTAGCCTTGTAACCTACTAAAAGTCGTGGGAAATATCTATATGTCCAACGGTTAAAATATGCTGGCGCAGCAGGGTTCTGTTTACTTTATCTCCTCCAGAATTGAATTTCAAATGCATAGGCTTAGGTCGGGATAGGGGAGGGGTAAGAATTTGGGAAGGTGCCGGCCAGGGCCTATGTTGAGGTGCCATCCCGGCATTTACCTGGTGTGACTGCGGAAAAAACTAGAAGAACTCTACTCCAAAGAAATTAAAATGTACAGGAATGTTTGAAAACTGTGTAGCAGGGTTGAAACACAAATTAGAATAAGTTATGGAGTCACGAAGCAGTGTAATAAGGGTGAAAGACTTAGATATACATGGGAACTTCCGCCAAGGGATCGTCATATGAAAGCGCGTAAAAAAAATAACCGAACGCCTGGTTAGGTTAGGGTAGGTTAGTTTATTTGTAAATGTACCTAATATTTGCTATTTCTTCCCCCCCCCCCCCCCTTTGCCTTTTTCTATCCTGTTTATAAATTAAGTTACAGTGGGTTAGGTTGGGTTAGAAAAGTTTGACTTTTCTAATATAACCCGCCAAAACTTAACTTATAAAAAGGATAAAGTAAGACAAAGCGAATAGGGTGTGTGTGCAGAAATAGCGAATATTATGTACATTTACAGGAAGAAGTAATTAACCTAACCTAGCCTAATCTAACCAGACGTCTCTTTAGTATACGTCGGAAGTTCCTTTTGGAACTGTGTCTGTTAAAGTTGATGTGCAATGCGTAATGAAAAAATATCTAACCAGGGTGTTTCCAACCCGTCTTTGTTCGTTATCGCTCCCTCGGCATACTGTCCGTGATTTTTGTAGCAAACCATCAATGGTGAATGAAAATAAACATATCAGTACCGCGTAACAACACCGTAATTCCGATAGATAAACCTGAGACTCGACGTAAGCTAAAAATTTCCATAACCAAATCTAACCTAATTTTTAAAAACTTTATAAATTTATGATGGCCCCCCAATTCGGAATATTAACCCAAATTAATTATTATTTATGGTTTCCGTAATGTAATTTATGTGACAGCATCCTCTGATTTTAGCCAGATAAACAATGAAAATCACGGAATTAAAAATTGCATTGCGTACTGTACAAGGACTAACTGCTTTCGCGTCTTTGGCATGGGGGTTTGTACCCACGCCAAAACATTAAATTTCACATTTGGCCATCTTATATTTGTTCTTTCCCACTACTTTTAGCATGATTCCTGGTTATAGATTTGAGGTAATTCCTTTTAAATTTTCATGATGCTGGTGATGAGTGTTCTGCCCGAAGACATCCCTGTGCAGGTGAATGAACGGTATTTTGCCATTGCCTTCCAGCGGATGAATATTTGGGATATTCTTTAACATTGGCTTCGAACCATTTGTGTCGCCAGTTGTAATTGAGGCCGGAAACTCTTGATTACAAAGGCGGTCGTAATTGTAATTAATTTTTGTTTTTAAATGATTCCTGAACTGAGGGCACGTCACGAAAGTACATTGCAATTTAGATTCTTAGAATGGAATCACGCCGTCATTCTACAATATTGCTGTCTGTAATCTACAGCACCTTACCTGTACATGTTTCACTGAAACACAAGGTAGTATTGATTGGTCGGGTTAATTCTAATTGCGGGGGTCCAATGTAATGTAACCTAACCTAACGTAACCAAAATACCGTGAAGGAAAATAGACTCTAATGTAATCAAACCTAACCTATGCTAAAACAAAGCCTGTAGTTATAAAAAAAAAGTATGAATTTTTAGGAAAAAATTCTGGTCCCCGTAATTAGAATTTATCCAATTGGTCTAGTGTACAGCTTCGTGAATAAATATTGCGAGTAGTGTCATTTTATTCACATGGTAGTGCACATTAAGGAAATTGATCGATGTTGGCAATCCCATTTTTGGAGTTGATTGGGAGTGGGGTTTGATCATCTTTAAAGAAACCTGTTGCAGCTGCATTTTTTTAAAAGTAATACTAGCAAGAACATGTTAGCAAGGAAGTAAACGGAATATGGAAACAAACAAGTAATCAATTATTAATTACAGAATTCCGTAATCTTTTCGTAAGATGAGTAACTTTTATAGCCTCCGAAGGAAGTAGGATTGGAGACATTTTGTACTTGAAATTCTCGTTTTTCTCCCTTCAGAGAGGTCAAAAATGCCATTACCACCCCCCGCTCACTAGATCTGAAACGGGTCAGGTTTTGGACCGGGTCTACGCTTAGTATCCGGAGGGCACAGTAGTTTTAATTATTTCCTTGCGTTTGAACATTGTTTGTTTCACAGGTGACATGGACTGGATGCTTTACAGAGCTGAAACCGGGCTACTTTTATTGACCCAGGAAAATTTTCAGAATTCACAGACGGGTCACCAAAAGCAGCCCGGTTTCAGCTCTGCCTCTCCTGCCCCCTTACTTGATTCATATATTGTACGTCAAGTAAAAATCCAGCTGAAATACCTCAAATCACTTACTGGGATGTCCTGCGGACTTCCCACAAAGTATCCCAGAGCCCTAAAACGTCCAAAAGGATGCCTAAATTCCTCCCGTAAGCTTCCCATAAATATTTTTCGGGATTCCCTCCGCCGTCCCATTTGAATCTAGCGGGATGATCCCGTTTTCGGGAACTTAAGCGGACATAGGGATGTCCCAGAGACGTCCCTGGGCCATCAGTGTTCTACTTAGGACGTCCCTGGGATGTCCTAATATCCTGTCGGCACGTCCTGTGGATTTCCTATGGACGTATTGTGGTGTGTGGGTATGCACCCAATCTGTCATAACAAACAAATTGCAATGTTGGGAAAAAAATATGTAATAATGGTTTAAATTCTTTTAAAATGCTTAATTTGGAACAAGTCTTACGATCGTGTCAGTTATTAGAATATTCTACGGTTATTTTTCACATGTTCACGATCGAATGCAAACTAACGCCATCTATCTCTGAATGTAAGTATTAAACTTTTACCGAAGGAAAAACTATAGTGAGCTTTATCAGAAACTAACATATTTTCGTAAAAGTAGCTAAAAACATACTTAAAAGCATTATATATTTAAATATGTAATGTTTTATTTTTATATTTAAATAAAACATTCAAAATCTCAAATGTGAGAATTCTTTAAGTAAAGAAAAGGTGAGGGAGAAATCAGTTAACGGATCATAAATATTGTATAGCGCAGCATCTTACACATATAGTCAGCCCATGTACACCGTACCAGTTTAGCTTTGCATGCTAAGAATTTCACCTTGTACATTTAAAAAAACCTAACAAATTATACATTTTTAACGGAGTATTAAATGACAACTGAAAACAAATATTGATCAGAAAATTTCGTTTCAAGAGTCTAAAACCGCAATAAAAATAATTACACAAATCACTGAAGATGTCTTCCTTCACTAACGTATCCAGAAGCATGCAAACAGAGACGAAACTTGTTCCAAAATTCAAACTGTTATTACTGAGCTAACCTAGTAGCTGCGAAGATGACCCTTTCTGGATTGAAACTAGATATGTATACGCATTATCTGTCAGCCAACTGAAAGAAATTTAACTCTAATACTTTTAATAAGATTTCATAGTTCTGAAAACTGAAGTTCAGTTGCCTGCTTTTCTTCAGCCATGATGTCTTCTAACGAACAAGGATACACCCCTTTCACTACCTACGATGTCGATTGTAAAGCACATTAAACAACACTGTTAACAGATCCTGATTTCTTACCAGAAAGACCAAAATTCTCACCTTTCAGCATTCTGAACAAAAGATCAAATTACCAAAACCCCGAAACGTGAAGAAAATCAGAAATATTAAGGAAGATTATTTAAATTAATAATTATTTACAATCAAAGCCTTACTCTGGCGACAAGATCTGGCAATAGAAAAGGAACAAATAAAATGAATCATTGATTCCCGTCCAATGATAAAGAACGACAGTATTTATCCAATAAGTTGATCGGTAATACACAGAACATGCTTCAAAAAGTAGTTCAAGAGAAAATAACTTTACGCCAGAATAAAGAAAACGATAATATATATACTTTTGCTCGAAAGATAATAAGCGATGGTCAAAGAGTACTAATGATCCAGAGATCAGCACAGTAAAAATTCTTCCCTTTTGAAGCTCAATATAAACAGAACAATACAATGGAACGGAGCTTCAAGGTTGTTACACAGCCAACTATCCTCTCTCAACAAGATTGTTTTCCAGTATAAAATTCGGTATCGTGGAAAATTACAAATTTCAGTTCTCATCCTTAACTACGAGTTTCAACTTTCAAAGGCACCTCATACAGTCGAATAGTGGATATATATCAACAGTAGTATACTGGATTTAATATTATCCTTACTACTTCCCTATAATGTTGGATCTTCCAATACTGATGTTCGTTATTCATGCATTACTAATTATTGTTACCAACGAAGTTAATTAATACTACACTTTCCATATTTTATCAGTATTAATGTTCCAACCATTTGCATCATTGTGTTTGCTGATTTGAGATGCTCTTAAAGTACTTCCCCGGAAGAGAAATCACCAAGTTCAGTACAATATTAGGGATCTGATTTGGAAAAATGAAAGTAGTTAAGCCTAGTTAAAGATGACTTTTAAAATAACTAATATAGGTTAATCTAACCTAACCTTACTTAAACAAACCTTCAATATTTTGAACGATTCGTCAGAATTTCCTGAGTAGCCCTGATGTAATATCAAATCATTTTTATATGCATTATTTAATATTAAGTTAGTTTCACATTCGGTTATATTTTTCTTATGCACAATTAAAATTGCCAATTAAACACTAATTATTCGCTTAACAACTGTTCCTTCAGGATTAGTGGTTTTCAACAGTTCCGATTCAATACCCAAGTATTGGCGATTTCAATCTGTGACAACTATAGTCATAGATTCCATTCACCGCTACTTGAAACAATGAATGGGAACTATGAACCGTCTACGCGTTAAAATCTACTTGTTTCCACCACGCTAAAAGAAGTGTAGACTGTACTTTGGATACTACTCTGGTACATCACAAATAGGTTAGTGTAAATTAGATCTGAAATATATTTTCCAAACACCTTACTGAACTAATTATTTTACCCTTCTAACTACAAATAGAATTTGATCTCCATAATACAACGTATTTCAGAAAATGCAAGGCGTATTAACTTGAATTCTTTAAAAGCGCGCAATCAGTGAGAAAATTCTGTAATACTAAAAATATCATCGTATATACAGGAAATTATATATTTCAGATAAGTTTTAACTATGGCAGGAAATGTAATTGACTTTACCTCTTCGTCTCCTCCCTTAATTTCTCCTTCAAAAATTCGAGGGAAAAATTCTTCATCCATCACTATGTTCACTCTAGAGAAATCCTTAAAATCTCCTTCAAGAAATCCGCATGGTCAAGCGGTATGTGATGTTTGACTTATTTAGCGGAGTATTGATTTGAATTCAAATTTTGCATTTTATTTATGACCTTTAGGCATCTAAGGCTCAGGCCGGGAGATAGGGGAGGGAAAAGGATGCGGAAGATGTCGGCCAGGGTCTAAGTTTTAGATACCGTCCAATCATTTTCCTTGTGTGACTGAGAAAAACTCTAGAAAAACCTGTCAAGACGGTGGACCGCTGGGATTGAAAAACAGTATTTGATATTCTTAGTATAAAGCATGCAGTATTTCTACAGTACATTGCACACTACACATTTGGCGAGAAGTAAATTGCTTTAATATGATACATTAGGGTCAGAACATGAACTAAATGTACTTATAACATTTTTTGTAATCACAATATATTTGCTTTTCTGAAATCATTTTAATAATAAGGTCAAATGTAAGGATCTCAAAATACTACCCATTTACAACACACTTTACATTATTTATTACATAGTCGAACACGTCTTGAAAAAGAAATTCTGAATCTGTGGTTAGTAGAAGAGTGAAAACATTTAGATAGTACGTTATTTGCTCTTTCTTGCCACTACAAAGAAAAATAATTAAACGCAGGTTTAACCGGCCTCATCTTCATAAAAGAAAATTAAACATCTCGTCTAGATTTTAGAAAATCTGCGGACTTGCACAAGACTATGACAAAGATACCTCCTCTCAATGTGAAATGTTACGTTTCTCAGATTTTGGAACAAACTAAATGTGTAAAATTGGGAAACAAAGGTTGAAAAATTTGAATGCTCTGGAAATTTAAAATATATTTCTCTCCTTTTGTTCCCCCCTAGTCTTTTGATATATTCTCAAGTTAACGAATACAGAAATTGGTCAGCAATGTATTTTTAGAGACGTAGACATTATTATTACGAAATGTTCCAACTGACGGAGAAAATTGAACCACTTAATACCAAGAACGACATCCTACTATTCTACTATTTGTGACACTTCGAAGAACGACATTTTGTCATACGTTTATGTTACAGATTTCTGAATTGTTTACTAACGGTGAAGAAAATGCAAATGGCTTCTTACATAAGGTCCAATGTACACTGAAAACACGATTTCTCAACGTTCTCAAATTGAACAAAACACTTTCGAAAATATTATAATTCGCTAACTCAATAAGTAAATATTCATCATTATTTTCTTGCTGTAAGGTTGGCGGAAATAACGGTGAATTTGAAAGGTTAATTTTAAGGTCTTTAGGCAACTATGTCTGAGGCAGGTGAAAATAACAGTATTTGCAATTGAAACGTTTGGTGGAACGTTACCAGGACAAGAAATTACAAAGGACATAATTTGTAGTGTATTATTCGAATGTAGCTCTCGTCCTCTATTTCGAACAGACTTAACAAATGCACTAACTATACATAAAAATGGATATGGATGAGCTAATTTAACAATTTTCAATGATCCATCGTTACTACCTCCTGTTATGTGAAATCAACAAACTACTTGTGTTGATTTCTTGATGCAAATTTTGATTCATCACTGTGACGGTGCTACTGTGACAACTTCCATTCTGTTTGAATTGTATTGACAACATATCCATGTTGTTGAATTACAGAAAACAACATCAATTGTTATGTTGATTTAAAACAAAAAAGCGATAGTCACACTTGGACACGAAATATTGTTGATCTAAAATTGCCAGTTTATAACAGTGTCATTTACCAGGAGAATTCTTCTATCTTAAACTTTTATGTTATTATAATTTGGTATTGAAGGTAATGAATTGATCAGAAAATATTCACGAAATGTATCTGATAGATTTACTCCATATAATTATATAGATATTGAGAGAATTTAAAAATAAACAGATACAAAAAAACTAATTTCTAACATTTTATTGGTGAATAATTCTGTTACAAATTTTAACTTGCGCTTGTGTGTCTCTTCCTACATTTTTACTTTGTTATTACAAAATATTGTTTATTTTATTTTATTGGGCTGAAGTTTTACTTCCAACATTTCAAGAGAAATTTGTAATAACGTGAGTAAGACCGAAGCTCCAGTGGAACTTTTTTTTCTTGGCAACTGGTTTATGACGTCATAGCCCAGAAGGGCTGTGATTGGCTCCTCCTCCCTTGCCTACTAAAAGGAGTCTATTTGAAAATGTTTTTGCAGACTTCACCGAAGATTATTCAGGAATGTTCGTAGAAGTCGAAGTTAAGATTTGATTGATATTTTAATGAAAGTGTAATAATTTGATTAATTATTAAATAGATCGATTAATTTTAATTTGATCCACAGCTGGCATGTTATCGCCCCAAAACCCGGTATGAAACCGTCGTCATCGCTTGCCGCCTGTCCGCGCCGTTGCCCGCGAAACCTTGTACGAAGCGCCGTAAAACCGTATAAGCCGGTAGCATATGGGTTTTATTAAGGAATTAGATTTATTTTGGGGTAGGAATCATCTTATTTTTGACGGAGAATAGTTATACATTTGTCGTCAGCACAGGTTATTCATTGACTTTACCAACGAAGATCACTTACAGAACTAATTTTGTGCTGTTAGATCTGTTGATGTTTGGGGTCACGACTTGCGCATGCGCAGAGTTATTTGTTATGATTGGAGGAATATTTATCTTTGTTAAGTTTGGTTATTCAGGGAAGAGGATAAAACATGCCTTGGCTATTATTGGAATTTGAGTGTGTAGGTGTTCTTTTAAAAGCAGGTGTTTACAAGAATTCTCTTTATGTTTGCCGCTTGATCGACAGCGGCGTAAGTTGAATGATATTTCTTACACTTTACCAACGGGTCGACGCGGAGGCTTTTGTGTATCGCATCTGTGGTGCTCAGGAGGAGGGAACAAGCTGTTTATTGTATATCTTTATTAGTTTGTAGGCATTCTTTGATGATAACAGATGCTTACAGTTGAATTTTGTTACTTACAAAATAGACAATGACGTGAAAAGTTGATTTACTTTAAAATTTTTGTAGTTGTGCTGTGGCTATGATATTAGACACTAGTAAAACTATCATGATATTTTTACAAAGATCGAAGTCCGGAAGAAGGCGATGGACCGTCGGCGGACAAGGGAGAGTTATTTCCCCATATTTTTCCCAGTGCACCTACCTCAAGTTTAGAGGTGGAATTTTAATTCAGACAGTAATGAAGGATATTATGCTTCTAGTACTGAGGAAAGTGATGGTGCTG
Organism: Lepisma saccharinum; assembly: GCA_022664845.1. NCBI lineage: Eukaryota > Metazoa > Arthropoda > Insecta > Zygentoma > Lepismatidae > Lepisma > Lepisma saccharinum. The sequence goes on along the minus strand of JAGDQP010018374.1, from coordinate 3,526 downwards.
TGCAGAACAGTGAAGTTTCATCTATCACCATGTATTCTAGTGATATTGAGAATTAATGCGGATGTGTGAATTACACGATTGATGATAGTGTATTTTAGAAGCTATCGAAAATTGGAAATATAAAAACAATAGTCCCTTATTGTTTGCTGAATGTTTCTATAATGTACTCAATCGCCAGAGACATCGTTGCGTTACGCGATCTATAGATGAAGAAAGGTCTTTGAGTAGGTGATTTGTTTTCATATTCATCATGTCTATCTTTCGAAACATGCACATTTTAATAATGTTGAAATTTTTTAATATTTTCTTCGCAATTCACTTTTACTCAAAGTGGATGAAGTAAAGACAAAATTAGTTGACAAAGACGTATGCAGAACCAGATAGTGAGTGAATTTACATTAAGAATTTTGAATAATTGAACTTTTAAAAACTGTTAATACAGGAAATATATAAATAATAAAGTGCCTATATGGCTGTGCACAATACTTAGCATTCACGTTTAGCTACCTTGATTTTATTCTTCACATAGATTTTTTTAAAGTTTTGAGTAGACCATGAGTGATATTTCACCTTTTTTCTTTTTACCATGTTTTATGCTGTAGACAAGTTAAATCTTGTTCTTTACGTAGGTGTTCAGTGACCTAGTTGGAATTTAAACCTTTAGTCTTGCTGTAATCATGGAACAGAACGGCAGGGAAAATACCATTGATCACTAACCATATTTTTGCCTGCAAAGCCTTCCTGTGGAAGTCGATCAAAATGGGTTGATCAAACTTTTATACGGAAATCAATTCGTAATTGGAAGACTAAAGACATTCCGCTTTGTTCGGCATGTGCATTTTGGAACAAGGATAAAAGTGTTCATGAGTATATGGGATATTTATTTCGTGGAACACCAGTAAGTCTTCAGTTTTTGAATGATACTGTTTATAGAGTATTATTAAATTCAAAGAACATATATGAGATATTTAATTCTTATGTAAATACTCATCGTGGATCTAGTCCTTTGAAAGATAAATTTGATTATGGACTTCGTTTTCTATTGGGAAACAAAATAGTGGAACTATGTGAAGAAGTATTCATAAAAGACAGAATTGGTGCACGTGACTAGAAAGATTATAATTGGCAACCTTCAAACCATTGTGAAAGTAGTATTTTCATTTTACTGGTAGTTCAAGATGAGTTACCAAAGTTTATGCTGCATTAAAAGACATATTTATTATTACGTATGAAAAAACTCATCGTGCACTTTTATTATTATTAAAATTTAAAGGTGAAGTTCATCGTGTGACTGATACTATTCCCATCTAAAAGTGAAAGTGCCTGTTCATTGGACAATGAAAAGTAAGAAGGTAATTTGTTTCCATCAGTAGCTGCAAGATTAGACTTGTAACAGCAGCAGGTAAATCAGTTTCAGTTTATCATGTCTTCGCAAAGCTTATTGTGGTGTGATGAGAGTTATTGATCAGACAGTTTCGTTTGTGCATTGCAGGAAGGAGAACGTGCAGCTTTAGCTTTGGTCCATATTGAAAATATGTCTCTTAGTCCTTCGTTAGTGACTAGTTTTGATTGTCCTATCAATCTTCAGTGACAGTGAACAGTGGTTCCCACAGTGAATCAAACTTTGTTGTTTCAAAACCTGTTGAAATTGATTTATATAATGAATCAAACTTTGTTTTCTCTCATGGCGATTTGCAGAATGAATCCTCTGAAAGGGTATCTTGCATTCGAAGACGAAACTATTTTATCATTTAAAGAAACATTCACTTGACTATAAAGCGCATGTAAGAAATTATACAGCGGCGCTACATTATCACGCTACACTATCGCGCTACACTAACTTTGGAAGATGTCTTGAGCGAATCTGGTGAAGACTTTATTCCACAACGAAATGTGAATACACTTCAATTTTGTCTTCTTAATCTGACACATCTACTTGTAGAATAAAGTCTTCACCAGATTCGCTCAAGACATCTTCTAGGTCACTGAGATCACACTCATGAAGCATCCGAACAACGTGATTCTTCGACGCCAATAACCATTTGAAGTATCCCATGATTATCCGTGAAAATTTTTAGTTAACCATTCACGCTGGTTTTGATAGCATATTGCTAATTCTACCATTTCACATGGAAGTTTTACCATACAGTGAAATATTAACGTAGCATCAGTTGATACATTGCAAAATTCACGTGCAATAAATTCAAGGGATGAAATTTTAAAACCTTGCATATCAATAATATATTCTCTGGAATAAACTAAAAGCTTTACTGGAGAAAATTGTTGTTCAATAATAGTTGGAATTAGTTGTGCAATAAATTCTGTATCTTGAAAAAGAATTCTACAATTCTAAACAACATATTCACTGAAATAGTTAAATGTCCTTGTTTCATATAGATGTCATGATAATCAGTAAATGTTTTATCATGATTTACATGATTCATTAAATGTTTTGATATAACAGATCCAGTATTGCATTGATATATACATTAATGAGTAATGTTTAATGTACATCCACTACGCTTCCATAATCGTTTTGAATCTGTAATGCTCGGGAAAAAATATGAAAAATTTTAACTTCTTAAAATAATTAAATAAGTTTTCATTGCTTCTAATTTTCATGTGTATAAAATAAACAAAACATTGAGTAAAGTACATTCCATCATCTTTCAGACTAGCACTTCAAATAACAAAGTAAGTGTTTTCAAGACCGTATAATACATCTTTTGAAATTAGTTTATCTCTGACTGTTTCCACTTTACGTTCAAGTAAGTTTCGCAATCCCATTCAAAAGTCACTATTCTAAATTCGCCACAATTTTCATGTTTTGCTAATTAAGCATTACATATCTGCATAAAGTTAGAAGGTTTAAGAACTGCGTTCCAAGTACGATCATTAAAAAATTCACTACGTTCAACTTCATTCAAGTCCCGACTGAGATGTGCATGTGCTAACTGATTAGGAATATTGTGAAAATAGGCAGCACAGATTAAAGGCGTAATAAAGCAATTAAAATTTCTATGGCTTCCCAAATACAAAGTTCCTCAATAACATTAATCCCGAAATCACAAGACGGAATATTAGGTTTTCCATCACTTTCAGAAGAAACAGTTTCAGCAGCATGTAGGTTTAATTCAAAAGATAGTTCAAAGTTAGCGTAGCGCGATAATGTAGCGCCCCTGAATAATTTCTTACATTCACTTTTTAGTCAAGTGAATGTTTCTTTAAATGATAAAATAGTTTCGTCTTCGAATACAACATACCCTTTCAGAACATATTATGTACCTTTACTGAATTAGTCTGAAGATGAAAGCAAAACTCATTTAATCACTATTGTGGTATAAGGATACTGCAGGGAATATTAATAGTCTAAATGAAAATATTGCTGGTTATTACAAACGAAAATCTCTTGTTGCTTGTAGCGTATTCATTTATATGTATGGACGGCTCCATTCAGATATTTCTGGATCAGATCCTATTCCTCCAAATAGAGTCAATCTTCCTATAAAACTAAGTCCTAGTAAAC